>JASKGM010014622.1:0-34192 GCA_034509205.1 Ceratonia siliqua
ACTTATATATATATATATATATATATATATATATATATATATATATATATATATATATGTTTTGTGTTTGGATGCAATATAAAAGTACTTTTCTACTAGTCAAATTATTAAAAATGATATGCAGAAATATTTTTTTGCATTGTATTTGAATAAAAAAATACTTCTTACAAATTTTAAATTTTAAATTTTTTTGTTAAAATTAAAATTAAATTTCTAATATATATTTTTTAGTTAATTTTTATTAAAAATTTTATAATTAAAAATTTGATAATTTTTTTAATTAAATTGAAAAGAATGAGAATGCATACATATACAGGCTACATGATTACATATCCATATGTTATTATTTTATTGGCAAATTATTAAAGTCATATTTTATAACTTAAATTAATTATTTAAAAAATTTAATTGTTTAAAAACAAAAAACAAAAACTCTCCTCTCTTTTCTCTCTCCGTCTTTTCTCTCTTTCTTCTTCTCTCCCTTTCTCTCTCTCTTTGTTGCATAACAATGTCCCTCAAAATCATGCCCAAAAAATGGTGCAGGGTAGAGGTTATATCAGAAATAAAAATACTTCATTCTAGGGTTTATATAATTAAAAATCTTGGGGTTTATACAAAGAAAATTATTGAAGCTAATTGATTGATTTTTGTTCTTTGAAAAAAGAAAAGTGAGAAAGCAAGATGGGATGAGAAAGAACTTGAGGTGCAAGGGTAATGTAGAAGGTCATGAACGTGCCAAAGATGAAACTGCCTAGTGTTGAAAGTGGTTGAAGGGCGAGGGTCTTGCTACATGCCATGGGTCTTAGCTAAATGGTGGCAAAATGCTAAAGAAGGGAGTAGGATTTGTACGGGAATTGTTAAATTTGTCTAGGATTTATATTGTCTAGAAAAAGCTCTCTCTCTTCTAGTTTAGGTGTTTTTTTAAGAAATTATAATTTTTAGCTTCTAAAAATACTCAAATTTACTTTTTTTTAAAAAAAAATACTTTTTTCCACAAGCCGAAATAAACAACCATTTTTCAAAGAAACAACTTTTTTTTGTCATCCCAAACGGGCTCTAAATACTACAGTGAATTAACAATTTAGTCCTTCAAAAATATACTACGTTGCAATTTAGTCTCTCAATATTGAAACATCTCAATTTGGTCCCTTCGTTAGATTTGGTGAACGAAAAGTTGATATGATAGTGACAGAAGTCCACATGGCATGTGGTTGATGACGTGGCAATGCTGACGTGTCAATGTTGGCTGGATTGAAGCTCTGCTAGCCAAAACGACACCACAAGGAGGTGCTCGATTTTCTCGCATTTCAGTAAAGTTCATTGTGGACAAAAAGTTGCTACTTTTTTAGACTGCAAGGACAGTACAAGGCTTATGAATCAGAGACCAACAAAATGTCATTTTCAACCTCTGTTTTATGGTTTTCATAATAGAGCACCTCGTCGTGGTGTCTTTTTGGCCAGCAGAGCTTCAATCCAACCAGCATTGACATGTCAGCCTTGTCACGTCACCAGTCACATGCCACGTGGACTTCTATCGTTACCATATCAGCTTTCCATCTACTATATCTAACAGAGTGACCAAATTAAGACGAGATGAATCTTTGAGGGATCAAATTGAGATGAAGTGTATCTTTGAGAGACTAAAGAATATAGTAATGTACTAGTGGAAAACCTGTATAATGTACGGTTATAGCAATTGACAATTGAAATTAACATAGAAAAAATAAAATAGTAAAATAGTAATCAATTCATTTATAAGATTATTTTTTCATAATCTCTTATACATTCAAATGATAGTAATTTAATTACTTAAAAGTCTTAACAAAAAAATATACATCTTAATAAATGTTGTAGTACTGGTGCATCCTATAAGTGAACAATACAATTACAATGTAAACGGTCATAGAGAGAATTTGAATTAATCTCAGTATTACATACACTCAGTATTAATCATTTTCTTTTCCAGATAAGACTCTTTAAAAGTAGTTCATCCTCTCTCTTTGTTTCTACTTCAGTCTCTTCATAGTTCAATTATTTCATTATCATCAAAACTCGAAATATGTAATAAGCCATGGACATGCAAAAGTATGAAATTATTAGAGAATACAAATTACAATACCAATTTCTTATTCTGTTTGAACCATGAATAAATTGAAGTCACATGGATTTGCAAGACAATAATGCATACATGCATTTACTATCAAGCTAATGTATGATATATGCTCTTCCTACATACATAAAAAATCATACACATCAGTAGAGGAGTGGTGATTCCTATGCAATGTTTTTAGCTTCCAATTGTTCTTACTTTTCACTCCAAAGTATAACATCATGGTCAAATCCCCAAGTCACAAAATAGGCATATAATTTCCCAAGGTATAAAAACAAAGCTATTGAAATTAATCACAAAAATATCATACATATATCTTTCAGTTACAAAACAAACCCACTTCCAAACTATAACTTTCATTCCAGCATTTCAATATGAAATATTGGTGATGAACATTACCCCTTGCTTTTCAATCATATTTATAATTGATGGCCAAAAGTCTCCGCCACCAACACTGTATACTAAAAACAGGCGGTTTCTATATGTGTGCCAAGCTACAATTTTTTCCCATCTCTATTTTAGGGATACACACTCAGTAGTGCTAAGCAATGACATTCCTGAACTACAATTTAAGATGAGGAAAAAAAATGTGAAACATTGTTTAGAAATTTTAAAACAATTTAAAGTTATAAATCTTTACTACTACAAAACTTGATGTACAATGAGGGGGGAAATGTCACTGTGACTAAGAAGAAGGAGCCGGCATACTGACATATTTACAATTTACAATTTACAATGGGGAAAGAGCAACAGAAATTAATTTTTTTTTTTAAGTTCAAAGTTATAAACTTTTCTATTTCAGAGCTTTATATACAATAAGGAGAACATTGTCACTGGTGGAGGAATAATTCATCCTATAGAAAGATCACGCTGGGGGAGGAGGCAAACTTAATCTTGGTTTCTAGGTATTTAAAGTGAAATGACGTCTTTTAACAAAGGTAGAATCTTTTTATTCTCCATAAAAGATTTTAATAGGGTGGATATTATCCTACAGCCCCAAAATGGTGTTGTAAGATGACTTCTACTATGCCGTTTTTTCTTTTTTTTTTTATCTCATTTTTTTACTTTTTAGTATTAATTAATTATTTTCTATATCATTTTTTTTTTGAAATTTTTTGAAATGTTTATGAATTTTTTTTGAAATTTTCACATTTTCTTGTACTATTCATTCAAAAGTAAAAAATTCAATAACATTTCAAAAAAATATATAATATAGAAAATAATTAATTAATTTCAAAAAATAAAAATAAAAATTGGGACAAAAAACAAAAGAAAATAAAAAAATGACATAACACAAGTTCTCCTACGACTATAGGATAAATAATTCCTTTTAACAATTATACGGTGACAAAAGCTTGAAAACTAATTGTTTATGTTTGGCATAATTTTAAGAAGCAAGAAATAAAATATCAAATGTGTTCGAGAGGAACCTAAAGTCAATATAAGTAAAATATCGATAAAAACTACTTGTTCATGGATTTATGATTAAAATATAGATTGCTTATTGAACAAAGTAACCATGAAATGATTAAAATAATGAAGAGAATGCCGCATCAAACTAATATAAGAATTCACAAGTAATAGCAACTTGAAAGCAAATTCATAATCTTACAAACAATTATGGACTTACCTCACTAAATGGATTCCCACTTTATCTAGTGCAATGTTAAGGGGAATAATATAAAGGTTAATTAAGGAGTAACTAAGATCACTTGCAATCAATTCAAGTGCAACTGATATGATTGATTTAAAACTTTTACTGACCATAGTCAAGTAGATACTAGTTAAATAGGCCACCACAGGAAGATGCATTATTACCAAAATAATAAGGAGCATACCTTGCATGGAGATGACTTTAGAATGTTACTTTTTGTAAGGTTTCATGAGTGACTTTATAATACTTACAATTTCAGCATGTAACAAATCAATTTATGAACCTAAAAATTATAAAAGAGAGTCAAGGGGTGATAAATTAACATGTGAATGGGTTGATACTTATAAATCAATTTTAAGAAGATATATTATGAACCACTTTCAATCAAAAAAAGAAAAAAGAAATGCACCACTAAATGGAAGGCGCACAAATATACCTTTAAAAGGATTATGACTCCCACAAAGAGTTTCATTTGTGGATTAGATAAACAGGTGCAGAAAATATACCTTTGACATGTAGTAGCAAAATGAGTGAAACAATTAAGAACCAAGCTATATAACATTGTACGAAATATATATCCAAAATTATATAATTTTCAAGACTAAGGTTGAATTAGCCAAGAAAAAACATCCTTAAATTTCAGATATTAAACAAAAAACTGTGTTGTATGGACTTGTAAAGATACCAAAACAAAAAAGGAGCAAACCCATATATGGTTTTAGGAACGCTAAGAACTAAGCATAAGTACCCCATAATCATATAATAATCAGCAACAAATTAAATAATCAAATAACATACCAAGTTAACTAATAGAGAGTTAACCTTGTTATTTTCAACACTAGCTGCAACTTGCGCATTAACAAGTTATTGGGCACAAAAACTCCTAAAAGAATAACAAAAGGACCAAAATATCAAATGAATAACAATCAAGACTAAATCCACAAGAAAAGGAAAATGGTCAGAAAGGGGACACCTCGTGATGAAGCGATTAGGCTTAACCTCTAGTCCTCTTACAGTCACCAGGTTTCCTATATCGTCCAGGGCTCCGCAATTTCTTCCCTTTGCTGCACCATTCTTCTTCTGTTGCTTTCTTCCCTCGACGACTACCTTAGCTATGAGGTTCACCTAAAAGGAATACATAAAAAAGGTGATAGCTTGAATAATAATATCAATAACTGGTTTGCAAATTTTATTCCAATAACTTAGGGAAGTTATGAGGGAAATTATTAACAGTTATTCAAATATATTGAGCAAATTTGAAATTTATTCAAAATGTGTTATGATTGCAATTAAGATATATTGTATAATTTTAATAAATGTCATATTTTATATCAAATCAATATCAGCAGATTTTATTCCAATGAAGAAATTATCTAAATTAGACATGGTAAGAAGTCAATAAAATTGAGTGGGTTTGATGAGTTGACAAATTTTAAATATTAATTTTATATCATTTAATATTTTTTTCCAATTGAAAATTAAAAAGAGGCAAACTAAAGAAAATTTTAAATTACCAAAAATAAATATGATAGATTCCAAATTGTAAATATGTTGAATTTCGAAATTACCAATCATAGATTAAATGAAGAGATTCTATTAAATATATTTTTTATTTCTATTGAGATATAGTTGGTAATTTATAATTATAGTTGTCACAACATGATGACTAAGAAAAATGTATTATCATAACCTTAAAGCGACAAGAGGAAAAAACACATAAATAAGAAATGAAGTGTAAATACCAAATTTTGTCCAGGTACTCCTAAAAAAATATAAAATAATATAATAATATAATAAAAATTATTATAAAGAGTTACGTTTCTAATTTATAAAAGTTCAAAAAAATTACAAAAAGAAGTTAACTAAACCCAACTTTTGTAGCCTATTTGTAATTTTTTTTTGGTTAAGCCACCAGCCCAATGCTTATTCTGAAGCCCATTAATTAGGATCTAATTCAGCAACCCAGCCCCAGTCCAGCAACACCTAGCCCAAATTCCCTTTCCCTTTCACCTGGACCTAACTGCGACGGTCCCCCCTTTTTTGTCCTCTGATTTTCCTTCACGCCTGTCCTTTTCCACCCCTTAACAGCACATCTTTCCCCTTTCTTTGCTCTGCTCCTCTGCTATAGCCCACTTTCGCTTCACCTACTTTGCTCAAGCCGCTATCCCATGCCCTGTATTTCCTGTCATTACATCCCTATTCACGTTGCTAGTCATACCTCTGCACTATTGGATCTCTACTAAAACCCGTGATTTTGGGGAACCATGCACGACATGTTTCTCTGCTCCCTGTCTCGGTGTGGCGTGGAGATCATCTTGAGGGAGGGCTTTCCCTTCGTCTATAAAAGGGGAAGGAAAAAAAAAAGGGGGGGGGAACGATTGCGAAGAGGCGAAACCGAGATAGAGGGACCGAGAATCAACGAACCGGAGAAGAGATCAAAAGAAACAAATTTGTGATAGAAGAAGAGAGGACTGCGAAACAAGAAATATTAGGGAAAGAAACTAGCTACGCGAGCTATAGCCGATTGTTTGGGTTTTAAGGAGGTAAACGCCACTCCCTTCCGCTACTGAATGTATAGGTTTCATTAGTCATGGACTTGGTTATCTATGTTAATTTTCGCGAAGCTGAACTTACGTTCCTGATTTCTGTTCTAATATGACTTTTGGAAATTCGTTGTTCCTGTTTCGATGTCCTGTCGATTTAAACCTGTTTGTTTATTTATGAAGCCGACCTTTTGTAATTTTGGGTTCCTTAATGCTTTGAATCAAACCTAATTTCTAGCTATTGTTTCTCAAAGTACTATTTGACTTTTGGTTTGATCATTGCTGCTTCTGTTGCGAGCCATTGATATGAGTATTTGGGATTTGGCTTTATTTTGGGCATTTGAACCTCTGACTCAAAATTGGTTTCATTCTTATATTCGAAGCAGAGTTAATCTTCATTCTATGCATGCTTCGATTTGCTTTTCTGAATTTTTAGATTCTCAATTTTTTCTGGTTGGAGTTTTAAACTTGTGAATTCCAAGTGGAATGCATGTTAAGGTTAAGATGACATTGTTTTTGATGTTACAGTCATAGGAAAATCTTGTTATACCTAATATGCAGTTTGTACTGATTAGCATATCAATTTGGTGGATTTAGTATATTCTCCTAATCAAGTTAGTACTGCTTAAGGTGTCAACATAAGAGTACATAATCAATTTCACATTTGGGGTATTTTGAGGCTAATCTGGGATTGCCAATACAGATTTTCATTTTGAGTCCATGGCTGGATGTTTATTTCTGACTTTTAAAATGGATGGATCAATTTGAAGAGGTTGTCCCCCCTTTAATTGAAGCTTAGTTTTGTTATGATTATTTACTTAAGGATTGAAAATGAACATTTTGAAGAAAAGCTGTTAGGTTCATGCTGGGTCAGGTTCCAATTGATTTTATAATCCTGTATTGAGCATGATGCCATATCGGAATAGTAATTATAGAGTAAAGATTCTGGTTGTTGGCCAAAGAAATTTGACTTTTGATTTTTAGTTGAAAGTATAAAATCAACTTGTATTGGGGTTACTTTGGTTGATTTTGGTTTTGGTATTCAAGCATTTAGTTTTGGGCTTGGACATCTCAATAATCATTTTTTAGATCCTTTGTGGCGTGAGGTTCCCCTTTTGATCCTAGGTTCATTCTATATTCTCATTATCGCCCTTTGAGTAATGCTCTTAAATATTTGGAATGTATCATCACTTGGTTTTGGGTATTCAATTCACTTATTTTTTTTAATGATCCAAAAAGAATGAATTCATATTTTGTGGGCTCCAAAGGCTCAAGTTTCCTAAAGGGATTAAGTTTAGGGGGTTCCAAATGCCCAACCAAAATATTATCTTTCAAAATGAGTTTCCAATGACCCATCCAAATCAACCCTTCAAAAGGGCTTTAAGGGCCAAAATATATCTTTTGAAAAAGCTTAGGGCCCAACGGATCTTTAAATTGGGTTTTAAAGGCCCATTTAAATTAATATAGGATTTAAGAGCTTATTCGAGTGAGTTTTAATAGCTCATTTATATTGTTTTGAAAATAGAACTTTAAAAAGTCCCATTAAATATGTTAAGTAAGGATTCAATATTCTTATGTCACTTTAGGAAGTTGATGTTTACCCCCAATATTTTCATAAATGCAAATTTGACTTCAATACTTTTAACATTTTGAGTTTTAACTCTAATACTTTTAAAATTCGAGTTTTGACTCCAATATTTTTAAAAATTCAAATTTGACCCCAATACTTTTAATAATGCTATTTTAATCCCAAACATTACAAATTTCAGTTTGCTCCAGGGCTTCTAAAAGATTTTTTCGAAATTCGACATTAAAATTCCTTAATCCCTTCCAAACGTTATGTGGAGAAATATTCTCCCATTCTAATTAAACTTTATGTGAAATTTTTTTTTCCCATAGTATCTTCACTCCTTTGAACATTATGTGAGGAAATATTCTTTCATTTTGTTAGGCTGTATATGAAAATTCATTTTCCTATATTATTTTTATTCTCTCAAACTTTATATAGAGAATTAGTCTATCATTTTTTCAAAACTTATGTGAAAATTCACTTTCTCATATTGTCTTAATCCCTCTTAGATAAATTCTAATTTAATTAATTCGAATTACATGGACCTTTATCCCTTCAGGGGTACGTAGACACTTACACAGTAAAACAGGTCAAATTCTCTGACTTCTTTATTTTTTTCTAAAAATCGCGATAATAAAAGGGGTAATTTAAACAATAATGAATTTAAGTACAAACAATTTAGGATAACCATCCTTGGGGATGGATGATGTGGGGTGTCTAACACTTTTTCCATATGTAATTAGACTCCCAAACTCATCATCTGGTTCTAAGGGCCTGTATTTAGTTTTTAAAGAATCTCAATTATCTTTCTATTTAATTGATGACGACTCTATTTCTATTTCTATTATTTTTTTCCTTTTGTTGCCTTAAGGTCATGACAATGCCTTTTTTTTCAATTGTCATGTTATGACATGGAGTAGCCATCAATTAATTAGAAAAATGATTGAGATCCTTTAAAAATCAAGTACTAGCTCTGGAACCATATGAAGAATTCAAGAGTCTAATTACGTGTAAGGAATGTGTTAGAGACTTTACAATGTTCATCTCTAAGGATGGTTATTCTAAATTGTTTAGGCTTAAATTCATTATATTTTAATTAATTTAATTATCTTTTTTTGTTATCGCTATTTAGAGAAAATAAAACAACGAAAGAATCGAACCTATCTTACTATGTAAGTACCTATATACCCCAAAAGAGATTAATGTCCACGTAATTCAAAATTTATTTTAATGAGAATTTGCCTAGGAATGATGATTTCTTTCCGATGGAGATAACTAAAATCTCATGATGAATTAAGATAATATGGAAAAATAAACTTTCACATAAAGCGACAGAATGTGAGAACAATTTTCTACATAATATTTGAAAGGAAATGAGACAATATGAAAAAATGAATTTCACATAAAGCTCAACAAAATAGGAGAAGAATTCTCCACATAATATTTTAAAGGAAATAAGACAATATGAAAAAATGAGTTTTTATATAAAGTTTAACAAAATGAGAGAATAATTCTTCACATAATGTTTGAAGAAAAAGAAAATTTATTATTCTGTATCAAAATTCAATTTTCAAAAGCTTTAGGATAAAATTGAAATTTCTACAATGTTTGAAATTATAATGAAATTTATGAAAATATTGGGACCAAAAGCAAAATTTTGAAAGATTTGGGACCAAATCAAAATTACTAAAACCTTTTGCATTAAATTGAAATTTCTGAAGGATTTAGTGCCCAAGAAAATTAGGGTGATCCTTGGAATCACATAGGATGATGAACATTTGTTAATAAAGTGTGTTTTTTCATTTTAAGAATACATTTAATTTTATAATTTTTATTTGCTTGGGTCGGATATTCACCCTAAAATACCTTAGGACGAAAAGGCGTTAATCAAAGAAGGGCCTTGAAACCCCTTTGAAGAAACCGTTGTTTTCCTTTATTTACTCTCTGTTGGTTTTATATGGAGGCCTTGGGAGCTTTGACTTCAAGATAATTTGATAACTACAAAAATGGGTCATTGGAACCTTGGTTTTGGATCCTACAAATTTTCAACTGGACTATCTCTTGAAATCGTCATTTTGAAACCGCATTTAAAAGCCCGTAATTGAATCAACCTTATGACTTGAACCACTTGTTTGAAAATTTATCATATTTTAAGAGAAACACTTTTCCAAGGCCATTGGAACCCTCTTGTCCAAAACTCCTCCTATTTTTTAATCGTGAAAATCAAGGTGACTCATACCAACACACGGAGAATTGTTCCAGGGAATACGAAAACGAATGCAAAGTGAGAGCCAAAGGATATTTCACACTTTCAATGTGACCAAAGGGGCATAGTCCAAGCATGGCCAACATTATTAGACTAAACATAGTCCAAATTTGAAACAACAAAGCTAAAGGTTTCGTTTGCTTCTATTTTTAAAAATTATTTTTTATTTTTTTATTTTTTTATTTTGTAAGAACAAAAAAATTCGTTTAGATAACTATTTTTATTAATTATTTTTAAAAACAGTAACTAAAAAAAATAAAAATAATTTTTTTATGTTATGATTTATTTTTGTCGTTTATTTTTAAAAAAATATGAAAAATATTTGATAAAAAATATTTTTATTCAAATAAATTTTTTATTTTATAAAATTATTTTTTAGAGTTTTTTTTAAAAATTATTTTAAAAATAATAAAACAAAAATTGTTCTAAACAATCAAACAACTCTGCCCAAACCTGACCCACCAAAGCAGACTAGAGCACACAAAAGCAAGAAGGAATAAGACTGAAATAAAACGCAAAAAAATACAATGGAAGAACAAATGAGGAGAAGCGACACAGTAGAACGTAAAACAATAACATGTTTAAACCCCACAAAACAAAAAAACAGATTAAATGGGAAGCGTAGATTGAAACCTATATTGAACTAAAATACAGAATTACATAAAACATATTAAGAGCGACGATGAACCAGCATTATGCTCTTAACTAAAACAAACTTGGAAACAACAAGTTAAAACCCACAAACAAAGGATGCATGCAAACCCTGCCACACTTTAATTCAACCTCAAAAAAACTAAAATTTACTGAATGAAACGGGGTGAAACAGAACGTTGAAAACACATTGTAATCAAAATGCGAAACAAAACCGAAGTGAATTCAAACTGTTAACTAGCAAAGAGGAACGCAAACCATTATCATTTTTTTTGGCCAAACCAAAGTCAAATTAAAATCAACTCAAGTAGGGTTGACTATCTTCATATTTTGAACTAAAATGAAGTCAAATCCTTAAATTAACAGAAGAAAATCAGAGATGAAGAACATGAGTTTGAATCAACAGAAATTAAAAAGATTTCCAATCAACAGAAATTAAACGCCTGGATCCAAATTTAAAAAAATGACTTTAAACCCAAAAAAAAAGGTTATATCGGAACCAGAAAAATGATCAAGGAGGCAAATTTTTTGCATATAAATTTGACGATGAATTATAGAAAGAATAAGTTTTTAGGTCTACAATGACTTATTAATTTGTACTGATTTATTATTACTCATAATTAAATTTCTTGCATGTAAATGTGTTTGTCAATTTATTTTTTAAATAAAAATTTAATTATTTTAAATTAAAATTTTTTTAACTATATACTATCTTTTAAAAAAAGTTAAAAGAGTAATATAAAAATATTTATTAACTACCTATTATACTTTAATTGCACATATGCATCTTGAATACCATAAATCATGTTTCTTAAATATTTTTTTAATATTGAAGATATTAAGATAAATTAAAATAATGTTGTATTAAATTATTTTTAATAGTGTGATAATTATTATATAAATCATTGCCACTAATAAAAAAAATAATGCTATAAAAATTTAACTTCTTTCACCATTATATACACTACTTAACTTTTACTTTTACTTTTAAATTTATAACTTGATCAATAAATTATTAATACGTCAATCTTAAAAATATAAAGTTAACATTTCATAAATTAATAAGAACAAAAAAATAATAAAATAATAAAATAATAAAATAATATTTAATTATATATGAATGATGTATTTATAAATGATCTTTCTATAAATTTTAAGGAAATAATATGATAATTTTAGGAAAAGTAATTATATTATATATAACAATTTTTTTTTGGAAGAGGGTCATTGCCCTAAACCCCATAACCTAGTTCCGTCCTGTATACATGCTTTCCTAAAGAGAAAACAAACTTCCCAGCTTTTCTTCTCACTCACAATCTCCTCCTTTTAATCAAACCAGATCCAGGATATCTCCCACCAACCTTGAATCCTTTGAAGAACTTCCTTCAAAATTTCTAGTCGCCTCTCCCTCCCTTGAGCTCGATGCCTTCCACTGTTTTTATGGCCGAAGAAAGCTACCTCTACCCCATCGATTTGGCAGCATCAAGAAGGACAAGCAATAGCGGGATCGGATTTTGCCACGCATGGCTCACAAAAGACGAAAGCCGAAGTAGAGAACATACGATGGTAGCAGAGTATTTGAGCATGAGAGAACCAAAAAGGGAGCTTCTGCTAGCTAGGGATCACAAGGCAAAGCAGTGGCGTGAAGGCAGAGGCGTGAGCATGAGGTATAGAGCTAGATGAAAATGAAAGGAAGAGTGAACAAAAAGAAAGGGGGGGACTAGTGAATCAGAGGCATCAGAAGGAATGTGGCCGCCGTTGGGAAAAAATAGGTTAAGTGAAGGAAATGGGATCTAGTTGGGTTATAGACTGAGTTGTGGACTGGGGTTGGCTAAATGGGCTGGAGTGAGTGATGGGTTCAAATGGGCTATGAAAGAGTAACAAATGTCAACCTCTTATCAACCATTGCTTATATATATATATATATATATATATATAGTCTTCAAAAAATACAGCAACAAAATAACTATACAAATCAACTACTCCACACCGTTAGTCAACAGCTAACCAGAGTAGAAACAAACATAGAAATGAAGACCTATACAAATGAATGAAGACCTATATATATATATAGTATAGATAAATGGGCACCACATAATAATTCTCTCAAAACAATTTACGTAAGTTATACATTGTTCACTCCCTCTTTATTTGTTTTCATTTGTATTATATTTCAATTTTCTTAAGTGTTATATAACTATTAATCTTACATGATAAATATCAAATATTTATTTTGAATAATTTTTTTAATTTTAAAACATACTATTAGAAAATTTTATCATATAATCGAATTTAAATTAAATTACAATATATTTTTCAAATGTTATTATATTGATATATTTTAACTTATTTCGAGTTATCTTTATGATAATAAAACAAAAAAATTATACATTCAATAAAACAAAATATTTAAATAATTATCTGTAATCTGTTATTTCCCCGCTAACTTTTTATATTTACATCTCTTATTATTACAATTTTAGATTTTGGAAAACACTCAACTCTTAAATGGGAGAATGTTGGCTATTTGGCACTTCTAATATTATACTCATACTTATTTTTAATTAATTTAAATTAAATGATTTATTCACACATAATTATCACAATAAATATATAATTTTATTAGTAAAAATAACTATGACATCGTACATTTAGCTATATTTGCATTTGTGATTAATATATAATTTTAAAAAATATAAATAATAATATTCAATGTGCTATAAAATATAAGTTATAATGAAATAATAAGTAGTTTTAGAACTTTCTTAATTAGTTTTTTTTATATAAATTAAATACTTAATTACTTCATATTTAAAATATATATTCACACTCTCAATTAATGTTAATATTTTTAATGTTTAATTAATTGAAATTTATTATTTTAACTTGACAGATTTGTTATTGTTAAATGAAATATTAATTTTATATGACTTTTATAAAAAAAGATTAATTTCGTTAATAAACATGATAATATTATAATTGTCTATCAATATATAATTTAATTCTTTCTCTTTTTCTCTATTTTTATTTAATTTAGTTTTGATTGTGGTTGAATTTACAAAACAGTCAAGTTGATAAGTACAATAATATAATAGTGAACTACAAGTTCATTGGTGATGCAGGTAACACGCACAATTTGAGGTTTTGCTTCTCCTAAGTAGAGGGAGAGGGAGAATTGAGATTAAAAGATTTCTTCTATTCTTAATAAAGTCAATATTATACATATGAAGGAAAAAGAACTATTGCGATACACTTCAATGGTAAGATATCCAACGAGGTCACTGGGGGATGATTATTAATAGTAGTAAGTGGTAGTTAAGCGACATCGAGATTAGCATCTTAACGATATGGTTTCAGAACCAAAACATGGAAGACGAGATGGATCCTAGCATGTTCAAGCAGCTGAACTCGATAAGCCACTGATCTACGCTTAGCTTCAATGGGAAAAGGGCCATAAAATCATTAAGGTTGTAGTCGAATGAAGACTAGATCGCCGACCTAAAAATGCTGGTCTCAGCAACGTTTATCGATGACTTGTTTCATTCTATGTTGAGCAAGCAATAAATGTTGTCGGAGGTCGCACAACAATTATCTCGTTGTAGCAAAGTGACCTCCATGATCTCAACATTAGTATCAGGATAAAACCAAGGAAGTAGGGATCGGCATAGAACCAAGGAAGTAGGGGAGGAGGTTGTCGCCCATAGACAACCTGAAATTGAGTCATTTGAATAGAGAAGTGGAATGTCGTATTATATGAGTCATTTGAAGCAGAGATATTGTTATAAGTTGCGATTCGTAACCTCCGTCTGCCCATCCATTTGGGGATGATATGCACTACTGAAGAGTAGCTTGGTACCACTAAGATGGAATAAATCACGCTAGAAATGACTAATAAAAATGGGATCACAATTACTCACAATGGTGGAGGGTATACCATGTAATCGATAGAAATTTTGAACAAATGCCTCTACCACTTCAATAGGTAAGCGTATTTAGAGAGGCGATCGACGACAACCATAATGGCAGTGAACCCATGTGAATTTGGAAGTCCAACAATGAAGGCCATTGAAAGATCCTGCCAAATTTGTTTTGGTATTGCAAGTGGTTGCAAGGGACTAACTGGTGGAAGTGTGTCAGGCTTGGTTTATTGACATACAGGGCAAGTACGCACAAAATTTTTTATGTCGTCCTTCATCTTCGACCATTCAAACTGAGATTGGATCCTAAAATGTATCCTAAAGATACTGATGTGACCTCCTAATGAAGTATCATGGAGCTCACTAATAATGGCAAGTTTAAAAATTGAATCAAGACTAACCAAGATTCGACCATTATGACAAATCAAACCATGGTGCAACTTATAATTGGGATAGGCTGAACTATCTTGCATCATTTTGGCCTATAATTTTACTAGATCAGGGAGACACTGAGTTTCTTGCGTTGATCATCTAAGAGAGAACTAGTTTGCTCAGTAATAGTGAGTAACTAAGACTAAGGGACTGCAGGAGAATCTTCAAAGTCAAGACGAGAAAGGGCGTTTGCTACTCTATTACTAGCCCCATGATTCTACAAAATTTTGAAATTGAAACCCAACAATTTGACAAGGAAACGCTGCCACTCAGGCATTTGTATGGTTTGACGTATCATCTCACGAATACTTTAATGATTTGTTTTGGTATAGAATTTCATGCCCAAGAGATATTGTCTTCATTTAACCATGACCTCAGTTATAGCATAAAGTTCTTGCATATAGATTGAGTGTTATTGCATTCTAAAACTCAATTTCTTGCTATAGTAAGCAATGCGGTGGCCATTTTGAAGCAAAATTACCGCAATACCCACCCTAGATGAATCAGCTTCAATAGTGAAAGGTTGATCGAAAATAAAGAGGATTAAGACAGGTGCCTGACTCATGGCTTGTTTCAGTTGTTGAAATGCAGTTTTAGCTTCAGGTGACCAGTGGAAAACATCTTTCTGAAGGAGAAAAGTCAGAGGAGATGCAATTATTGCATAATGGTTTACAAACCTCTGATAATAACTAGTAAGCCTAAGGAAGCTAAGGAGTTGTTTGACATTGGTTAGAGACTGCCATCGCATAATGGATTGGATTTTTGAATTTTTAGGCATTACACCCTAATCTGAAACAATGTGACCAAAATATTCTATTTGCCTTTGGGTAAACTGACACTTGTTTCTTTTAGTAAACCGTGAATTCACTTGCAAACAGCATAGCACCAATCTTAAATGGCCAACATGTTCCTGCAAGGTCTTACTATAAATGAGAATATCATCAAAGAAGACGATGGCAAACTTCCTGAGAAATGGCTTGAGTAAGTTATTCATGGCACCCTAAAACATGGAAGGGGCGTTAATCTGGCCAAAAGGCATAACTACAAATTCTTAAAAACCCTCATGGATCCAAAATGTAGTCTTGTGAATATTGTCGGCGTCCATTAGTATTTGATGGTAGCCGACTCGAAGGCACTAAATAGTTCATCCAATAGTTCATCCACAGTTGGTATTAGGAACTTGTCTGATATTGTAATTCGATTCAAAGCTTTATAGTCTATACAAAAATGACATGTCCCATCCTTTTTCTTCACCAATAATACTGGTGAAGAGTAATGACTCTGACTTAGACAAATGACACCAAATGCGTTAACAAGTTTCTCAATTTTCATCTTTTGAAATTAAGATATTTATAAGGCCTTACATTGACTAGGTCAGCTCTTGGTTGAATATGAATCCGGTGATCTTGGTTGCGGGCTAGAGGTAATTCCTGAGGTATTCAAATATGCCCTGATGTTAACTGAGAACTCGTTGAATGTCTTCCCGTAACTGAGGTTCTAAGGCTTCTAATTGCTTGATTGTACTCGATTGCTCTAATGATGTTAGCTAATAACAATACATAACTGCATCCGTATAGATTAACCTCATTAATTGGTTTAAATGAATAGAAGAGGGTGCCATTAACAAGTCATATTTAAGCTCCAAATTTTTCCTTGCCAACTGAAGGACATGGTAGAGGCCTTATAATCCACCACCACAAGCCCAGGCAACTATAGCCATTGTACGCCTAATACAAAATCTGCTCCACGTATTGGTAAAACATGAAAATCGACTATGAACGTATGCTTATGTATTTGAATTGCTAACTAAGGGTATTTACCAATACAAGCCATAGATTTACTATTTCCCACAAGAACAGAGAAGTGTTTATACTTATGGATGGGCTTCTAAGATGATCAACCAACCTTTCTTGAAAGAAATTATATGTGGAACCACCATCAATCAGGATTTGGACTTCTTGTCCACAAATTACACTTATGAACCTTAGTGTCTGTGGATAGTGTTGGCCTATCATCGCATGGAAACTTATTGCCAGTGGATCTTCCTCTTCCTTGTGACCATACTCCATTAGAGTTTCTAACTTTAAAAATTAGTTGTCTCTCTTCATTTGCTAACATTAAAACAAACAATTTAGCCCTGCATTTATGGCCTTGATTGAATTTTTCGTTGCAGTTGAAGTACAATCCTCGTGCCTCTCTATCACTCCGGCTTCAGTAAACTTCTTGATTGATGTACTTAAACTCTTGACATTGATCAAGGCATTATTTGGAAGTTGCTTATGAGTATGCAACAGTGGTGGATTGGATGGAGCTTTATGAATTAGAACATGGATATGTCGAATAGGTAAATTCCTGGATCTATAATCATTGAATTTGCTTTCCATTAGTTTATCAAGATTAATTACTTGAATAAGTGATTTCGATTACAAAGCCTACACTTCAGGCCTCAATCCAAATTCAAAGCATATATGAAGCAACAGAATAAAAACTCCTGAGGTTTGATTAGCAAGAGTTTAAAATTGTGATTGATACTCTGCCACTGAAGTTGTTTACATTAGCTTGCCTAGTTCACCCTGTATATGGCAATACTCAGATGACCTAAAACACACCAAAAGAGCTCGGAGAAGCCCTTGCCATGAAGGAATCAGCCATGTGGATCTTGTCCATTGAAGCGGGGACCGTCTAGCTTGAGAGATCAAAGAGGTTGTATTGCAGTATTGTTATTATTCCATGTTCCATTATATCGATGCATTATTGGCAAAGACGAACCAAAAACCTTTGTAATTGGATTTTAAAGATTCTACTCCAATCGTCCTTCAACCAAGGTTAATTTCAAGCTAATCTCCTTGAGAATATTACCAAAGGAATTTAATTGCTTGTCGTGTGAAGCTACTCAATTCAAATAGTCTTTGAGTGCTTGTTTAACATATGCTCTTAATTGTTCAGCCATTAATGAGCTCACAAGAATTCTCAGCAATTTTCTCTCAATAAAAGCACCAAAATGATGCAGGTAACACACAATTTGAGGTTGTGCTCCTCCTAAGCAAAGGGAGAGAGAGAATTGAGATTGAATGATTTCTTCTATTCTCAATAAAGTCAATATTACACTTATATGAAGGAAAAATAACTACTGTGATACACAACGGTAAAATAACAACCAAAGAGTATGAGGATTTCCTACAATGCATCTAGAGTTAATAATGGTAATCTTTTAGCCATGTGGGTGCTTTACGCATATGCTAATGTGGAGTTGAACTGGTTAGAGCTGGACTGGTTGATGTGGCCATTTCTGTATCAATGGGTTTTTTTAATCCATCTTTAGTAGAGACTAGAGTGTGCAGAAGTCATTGACCAAAAAAAGTTTGTTTGAGTCACTAGCAAAGATTCAAATATATTAAGAGTAATACTGCTCACAATCCACACAACTCTCATAATTTTTTCTTAATTATTTATCATTATCCACTTCTCTCGCTTACCTATTCTACTACTTGATAAGTGATAGCATTTTTTGTTGTGAGAATTATAAAATATTATTATTGAAACAAGGACGAACCTAGACCATTTTCATTAGAAGGGCTAAAGAGAAAATAAAGCTAAACACATTAATACTTATTTTTTTATTTTGTAGTTTTAAATTTTTATTATTATTTTATAATTAAATTTTTTTTTGTAGTCTTCTTACTAATATAATATGAAGTTAAAAAAATTAGTATGAAAGAGAGTAAAATGTTTTAATTAAAGACTTAAAGTCCTCTTTAAAAATAAACTTCTTAATTAGAAGAGATTAAATCATAATATTTTTCTTTTTGAATAACATATTACGTTTTTCTTCTTAAATTACAACATTAGCTCCCCAAGCTATAACGACGGTCTGCCCATGATTGTAAAGGTAGATTTCCTGATATATTAAAGATGAGCTTAAATCATAATGGTGTTAAAAAGTTGATTATTTGTAGCAAGTTGGAGTTGACAACAAATAGATATTCTCAATGACCCAAAAAAAAATTCTCTCTAATTCACAAATAAAATTCATTAGATATTATTTTTAAAAGTAGAAGTATATAATAATAAGACCTACTTGAGAATATTATAATTTTAAAAAAATCATTTACAATAGTTATACTCATTTTTAGTAAATAATTTATTTAATAAGTAATGTATAAATTTTTTTAATATTTTTGTAAAACAAAGTTTTAACTCTTATTTCACAGCAATTTTTTCAAAATACTTATAATATAATAACTTCTAAAAGGTTGGAATATTCTTCTATGAAACTGAAATTTTATATTATAAACCCATGCTTATACTGTTAATAAAATAGTGGAATTATTGATAGGAGGTATGCTTTCACAATTATCATTTTTTTTGTACTATAAATTATCAAACTCAAAATAAAAGTCAATATAATATGACTACACAGATTCTAACAATGAAGGATATCAATAGATGATGACTTGCACATGATATCAATAGATGATGACTTGCACATTGATATAGTGCTTTCTAAGATACATTTGAATGTATTGATGCATTTGAATATTTTTTTATTTTTTCATGTTTTGTTTTTCTTCTTTCTTGAATTATTTTCATTTGTATTTTTTAGTTTATTTGTATTTTTTTTGAATTTTTTACATTTTCTATAATTTTTTCACTTTTTTTTAAGCATTGTGTTTTTATTTTTTTTTGAATTTTTAACTTTCTTTTTGAATTTTTTTCTTAAATTCATTTTATTATTTTCTTAAAAATTATAAAATAAAAAAAAATTAGATATACTAATACATTTGAATATAATTTAGCAAAACATTTTTTGATAATTGAAAGAGAAAGTATTTGAGAATGTTATAATGATTGTGACTCCTTTTCCTCATTGAAGTCCCATCTTCTTCCTCATTAAAGATTTTTTGGGTCAATAGTTTAAAACGAAATCAAAGGTTAAAAATGAGTTATTACAAACAAAAAAATTAGTGTAAGAGTTTTATCATGCTGAATTTTTTTTATAAATAATATTTAATTTTTATCAATTGTCATGAGAACGAGAGCAAAGAAACTTATTGTGACATCTTTTGTAAAGATTTTGTCTTTCAATAAATGGACATGCCACGTGTTTTTAGTTGAGTGCCATATCAGATTTATCAATGGCCATGTCAGAAGAAAACTAACACATCATCAAAATTTGTTTTCATTTATAGTGCTGGTAGATGGAAAGACTTGATTGCACTTTTCCAAAAAGGATGAAGGCAACATTTCAACAATAAAAAATAAGGAATCAAAATGAAATATTTGTAAAGAAATAAAAAAGTATGATTAAGCTTGATAAATAACCAAACTAATGAATTGATGAAATACTCTATACATTAAAGACATTCCAAAAGATATATATTCAGCATTGTTGAGATACAACTAAGCAAGAAGTACTAAGTGACATCTTTGATCTTTAGAACACATCCTGGTAAATGGTAATGAACTTATCACCTGATAATGCAGTTTGAGAAATTCTTGGGTAAATTTAATCTAACAAAAATTTGTAATTAAGTTAAACCAATAATAAATAAACACAAACACACACATATATATATGTGAGAGGTGGAATTCACTAAAATTAGTTCTAACTTGCTTACATATTCATTCATGATTGATTTAATTTATAATTTTTTTTATTAACTAGATCTATCTAAAATTTTCTAGCTAGTGCTCTAAACTGATGTTTATTAGTCCTCAACCTCTCGCAAATTAATGAAAACCTACTTGTTCTACCAAGAGTATATTTCTTTGAAAAAAAAATCCAATGATTTTGTCTCCGTCTCTTTGAAAGGAGGAGAATTTTGATTCTTCATCGAAACATGTGATGTAGAATAAAAGGTGTTGGGGCCAATATAAAGAATATTTGAATATATGGACAAGAGGAAGAAAATAGAAGAGAGTGAAGGAAGAGAGGAAAAATAATCCTATGTAGGGGTTACATCATGTCTCTTGCATTAACATGGTATCCCATTTTATTTTAATTTTATCAAATGGATTACTTAATTGACTCAATATTTAATTTAAAAAGATAGAAAAATAACTACTAATAAAATTAATTATAATATGATGTTGAACTTGTAAATTAAGTGATGGGTTGACTAAATAATCTATATGGCTTGAAATGGAATGGTATGCCACATCATCCCATATAACTTGGTGTAACCATTATATAATATAATTTCTCGTAACATAGGGAAAACAGTGGAAACAAGATGAAAAGAAAAATATGAACACAAAAGTTCTCAATATTCAATTATTTATCCAGGAAAAAACTCCAGCAATACATTATAAGAACATAATCCCTTTTCACTTGCAAAGCCATAAAGCTCCTCTAATTAAATAACTAAAATCACAAACCGAATACACATTTTCAATTACTAATCCACAGGAAAACAATTATAATAAACATTCAAAAATAAATTATATAAACACTAGCACCTAATTAAAAAATAATTGCAAAATTCCTTCATCTTAATCTCAATTGGTAACATTACTATAATTAGAATAAATATTTTTCAGTTTGTAACCATTTTTCAGGAATCCATATCTCATGACAGCTTAAAGTGTTTAAAGAAATGCATGAATCAAGGTAATGCAAAAACTAGAAGAAAAGGCAAAGGAGGTGAACCTTACCAGTATATTCAATTAGATATGATTGTTCATTATAATCCCAAAACCATGTGCCTTTTTTGCTGTAATTTGCAACATATAAGTATGGTGTTCAACCTACAGATGTAAACGTGTATTTATTTGAACAAAACAGAAGAGCATATGCTAATACACTGATAGAGTATAGGCAACATCACCTATATTAAGGTTCACCCTCAAAGTGTGATGGATTGAGCAAGTGATGTGTGGGTACATAATGATGTAAGATGCGCGCACTAAGTGTCATAGTCCCACATCAGACAAGTATTGCCTTAGTGAAGGCCATATATGTGGAAAGGACAATCCTTACAACTGGACTAGTCTTTTGGTGAGTTTGGCTTAATTAACATTATTTGGTATCAGAGCCCGATCTCCTGATGGTGTAGGCGCACGAGTCTGCATGCTTGGAGCAATCCTTGCATTGAAGGTAACCCAAGACACATGAGAAGCGCGTAAAACACGAGGACTCATGTTCATTTGAGAGGGAGGGAATTAATGCAATGTGTGCCCACGTGAAGGCCATATATATATGGAAGGGGTAACCCTCACTATTTGACCAGTCTTTTGGTGAGTTAGACCTAATCCGCATCACATAAATGTCATCGAAGAATCCAAGTGATACTACGAAATATAAATTCAACATTACTATGCATGAATCATCTTGAAACGAGAAAAAATTACATTAGAGCATTTCTTTAAGCCTATTATAAAAGTGAAGTATAAAAAATTTCAAGGTCTCAAATATGAATATGTAGAAATTAGGTTTGATCACAATTCAACATGAAGGGTAATTTTAAGTATTGTCTTGACACTTTTATGAGTTTCAATCAAATTATCATTCACATTGAATTCAGAATCTTCATTTTCTATGACAAATTAAGAAAGGAGAAAAAGCACATACATCAGGGCAGAGAATCAAATACGGAAATCTTATTTTGCTACAGTGGAGTTAATACAAAAGTCACCGATCACCACCCACATGAAATACACTTGGAACTATAGTTGAGAGAAAGGGATGCCTAATGGAGTAGTTTATAAACAACTTAAAAGTGAACAAACTATTTTGCAAATAGGATCTAAAATGAGCATTCTGTTACATGTAAAAGATATATAATACAAAAGTAGGGACATAAATAGACATGATTCTTATCAAGAAATAACTTGAGAAGAAATAGGTGGAACCAAACCATAGAAATTTGATGGAAATTACAATCAATAAGTGGAGGGAAATCTAGGTCATACACAGGGACGGAACCAAAAAAAAATTTGTTTGGGTACCCAAACAACTAAGTTGTAACAAAAAAAATTAATTCATGAAAGAAAATTCATGTGTAAAGTTCAAAACTGAATCCTAATAATATGACTGTATATTAAGGAACAAACTAGAGACTGAACATAAAAATAAAAAATTTAGATGAAGAATCCTACAACATATCATTATTACTTATACATGACAAATATTACTATGATCTAAAGATCAAATTTTCACGCTGATGAGAGTACTTGCTAATAAAACAGCTCAAAAGGAAGCAACATAACAAATTTTGAATTAATGTGAATGGAAATTGACTAAAAAAAATTTCCAGAAGATTTCATTCCCACAAATATATATGATGACATCAAGAAATCGAGCCATTAACCATTTTACGTTTAACTAAATTATGAATTGAAGAGAAGAATGATGATGGCAGAGCGTAAAATCTTCCACGGTTCTTCTTCCCTCATATTTATTATCATAAGTAGGAGAAGAAGTGGCAAAACATGGGCATGCATATATACTATATTATAATTTTGCAAGTTGTGCATTAAATAATAACTATTGGATGATTCAGTTTATGAATTATTAGTTTAACTATTTCCTTCGCAAAGCACATGCCCAAGTGAGAAGAAGTGCTTACTAGTTTGAAAAGTACTATTAATTTATTAATGAAAACAAAAATAAGAAGGGATAAAATAATATACACTTATATAATTATATATGACTAATGTATTATAAAATTAAATGATACATGTATAAAATAAGGAGGGTAATATAAAAATTTTAGGAATGGTAATTATATCATATATATATGTCACGACTTTTTTTTTAAAGGGAGGGCGGTAGCCCACAATAGCCTGCAATCTAATGCACTTGGATTCGTCCCTAGTTATACAGTGTAAACCATCAACATCAGATGTTAGAAGTTTTGCAGTAATAATCTCTCCTACAAACGGACGAAACATTATCAAAGTGAATGCTGCCTACCAGAAATCAGAACAAAGTTACCACATCATTATAAAAAAAATGTTAGCAACTAATTACATATAACAGTAGCATCACTGTTGTCACCAAATCACATAAATTATATATCAGAAAGTTGTGAAAGATCAGCGCTTAGAAAGCACAAAGATAAAGCAAATAAGGCCAAAACTATTCAGGAGAAATTTTCAAATTTAAAAGCATGCAACCACCTTAATTTGAAATTTTGGTTAAAAGGAAATGAATCATTTGATTATATTACATCATTTATGCAATACTTAATAAATATAAATTACGTGTGAATTTAAAAAAATGAAATGAACTCCACATAAATCTCATTATATATTGATAATTTTATCTTATTTAAAATTTACACAATTTATATTAAGTATATTTAAAAAAATTGTCGAAAGTCAACAAAGAAGCCCAATTGGTCAAGAATGACGTCTAAGAATTCAGATATTTTTAAAATATTAGAACTTGAAGGAACATAGACACAGAACATATATAAATTCATATGTAATATAAAAACAACTTGATAAAGAAAGAGGCACAAGTGAGGAGGGTCTGATCATGGGAAGCCAAGATGTGAAGGTGTTGAGCTTTTGGGAGAGTCTATTTAGGCACAGGGTAAAGTGGGCTCTTAAACTCAAGGGTATCAATTATGAGTAGACTTGTTCATGGGTTAAGCCAATGGAATTAGGCTTAAGCCCAGTGAGCTTTATGTATATGGGTTTAGGTCCAAGCCTAAACCCATTTTAAAATTACCCTGTATTCATGGGCTATAATTTGCCCTAAGTTCATAGATAAAGCCCGAATTTGGTCTATTATAATAGTTCATTTTTTTATTTCATTTTTGTAAGTGTAATTTATGTTTTAATACAATAATAACTTTTTGAGACATGAAAATAGTTGCAAAAACATAGACAATACAAAATATAAAAGTCTAAATATGATCAAATATATCAATCTCCACAACTCGAAACTTCATAAACCTGATATTTATAAGTATTACCCTTGAATTTACTCAAAACTGCATTTGAAATTAGCTAAAAGCTTGTGTCTAACAGGACCACAATAGAATAACCAAAATCACCACATAAACAATACCAAAATGCAAACCATATTAAAATAGAATGAAACCTAACCAACATTTTAAAAGACTCATCACCATAAGGTATTCAATAAGACAATAACCCAAAACAGAATTAATCAACTCCACTCATAATAAAATCAGAACCAATAGCCCAACAGAAAGCATTAGGTGAGATTAAGTGAAAATCAGAACTAAAGCTGAGCAACTAACAAACTACAATTACTCCAAAGCATATTAAAGTGAAGCATACATAATCAACCAGTATAAGGCTTGAACAAAAACAAATTAAGAGCAATGCAAGATTGAAAATTCACTCCTATAAACAAACAGTATCAAAAATGAGGATCCCATTTCCAGCAATGCATAAGCCTTATTATCGGTTAAATCTAAAAATTTAAAACAATATCACCAAGCACACAAATTGGAAACCCCATACTAGAAAACATTAACAAACTAAATTAGCATATCCCTTAAAGTCAACTTGTGTTGATAATGTGTTATTAATAAAAGAGAGAGATAAAGAATACAAATGAGGGATAAGAGAGAAAATGATCATCTTCAAGAGATTAGTTCTTCACGAACTATTCCACAAACTATATTGCCTTGTTCTAATTTATTTGAATATTGAATGCCCTTATATAGGACTCAAAACATAAAGGAAGGGGATGTTACACCTTTGACCCACTAACCACATCATATAAAAAAAGAGAAGATTACACCTTTCAATTAAGCATACCATAATAAAAATTAGTTATATAAGAGATTAGGAAGATTAAGCTAGGAAAAGAATATACAGAAGATCTATTGCAAGAAATAACAAGAAAATTAGAAAGAATCAACACAAACGCTAGTAATAGCAATCCCAGTATAAACACCTTAACACATCAAAATATAGAAGAAGGAGAAAAATAAAATAAAATACACTTTCAAAATAAAAGACAACAAGCTTCCCTTCCAAATACAAGAAATTTCTATGGAAGGCCGACATTCTCATATATCTAGTATGAAGAAAGAAATTCTTTTATAAAATGTAGTTATTCAGAAAAATCAATAGTACAATGGAACATAAATGGAGCTAACGAACACTACATATTAAATGTAATACAAAACATATCAATGACAGCAACAACCTACAAAATCAAAGGAAACATAGAACAACAAGTAGTATAAATGTTAGTAACAAGATTTACAAGACAATTAAAAGGATGGTGGGATAATTTCTTAACAGAAGTAGAAAGGCAAAACAATAGTACATGCTGTAAAACAAGAAGAGAGAAATGGTCAATTAACTCAAACACTAGACATAATAGCTACCTTCATATATGCAGTAACAAAACATTTCATAGGATACCCATTAACTTTTCAAGATAGAATAACATAACAACTAGTAAGCCTAAATTGCCCAACAATGACAAATTTTAGGTGGTACAAGAACATGTTTCTGACAAAACTATACCCTAGAACATATTGTAATGCAGATTTTAGAAAGAAAGATTCATAGCAGGTTTACCAAAACTATTTGCAGAAATATTAGAGAGTCTATTAGAAAACAATATGGCAACACCATACCTTATCATCAATTAACATATGGACAACTGATAAATTACATTATCAATGAATGATTAGCAATATGGACAAACATGAAACTTCAAAATAAAATTAAGTTAGAATTAAAAGAAAATAGAAGAACAATATAGTTCTGAAGAGAAACAAGAAGTTTCTATAGGACCATGATTATGTTCTTGCAATAGTTCCACTAAGTCAATAAATGTGATTAATAGAGATAAATCACAAGTGTTAATAGAAATTATAGAAAAGATATAAGATCAATAAATTTAAAAACAATATTTGACAATACTTAACGATCTATTAGAACAAGAGGAAAAACCTAAACTAGTAGAACCTTATAACCTCTAAGAAATACTAAAAGGATGTAAACTACAGCAAGAAGAGAAGATTACATTATTTGACTTACAACAAGAAATTAAAAACATTAAGGAAGAAATCCAACAACTAAAGACTAAAGACATGGCATTAGAATTATATATATTAACACTAATGGGAACACAATACGTATAGAAAAATAAAGGGAAAGAAGTATTAGTAGAAGAAGAAGATAACGAGGAAGAAAAATATTTGAATGTATTATCAAAAATACAAATTAATACAAAAATGGTATTGTCCAATAAGATTAGTAATTAACAATGAACACACTATAGACACAATAACCTTATTTGATTCAGGCGCAAATATAAATTGTATATAATAAGGATTAGTCCCTACACAATACTATGAAAAAACAAAAAGAACAATTAAGTAGTGCAAATGGTTCTAAGTTACAAATAAATTATAAACTATTAAAAGCAAACATTTGCAATGACAAAACATGTTTCAAAACCACCTTTGTACTAGTAAAAAATATAAGGTAGCCAATAATCTTGGGAACACCCTTTTTTATCCCTCATATACTTGTTTAAAGTAACAGAAATATGCATAGTTACTTTGGTATTAGGAAAAGAAATATGTTTCAAGTTTATAAGATCACCATATATAAAGATATAAGGTGTTTGCTAAGCTACATCCGGATGCTTTTTTATTTTTATTTTTTATTTCTTTGTCTTTTTATATTTATAATTTTTATTTTAAGAAAGGAATCAAAAGGATTTAAGGCCTATTTGGATGTTCTTTAAAAAGAATGACTTTTATAAAATGAGAAGTTAATTCTAAAAAAAGAATATATTTTAGTAGAATGTGAAGTTGTTTTGCGTTCGGATGCAGTAAATGAGAATGACTTTTAAATCAGAAAAGGTGTTCGACTGCAAAACTATAAAATGACTTTTGGTTGATAAAATTACTAAAAAGGGCATGCACAAGGTATTTAAAATTAACAAATTTTAATGGGTCAAAATTATATATTTAATTTGAAAATAATAAAATTAATATATATATATATATATGATTAAAAATAACAATTTTAAAATAACAATTATGTAAAGATAATCACAATAAAAAACAACTTAATGAAAGAAATAATATAAATATATTAAAAAATATTTGATTAAATTTAAATTTTGTAATTATGATAAAATTTAATTATGATATTATAATAAAAAAAAGATGTAACTATGATGATCAGAGAAGCAAAATCGTCGCGAAAAATTGATCCTCCTTCCCTAATAGGAGAAGTTACAAAATAGGAAATATACTTTAATCACAATTTCTCATTTTCTATCTCCTTCTCCTTCTCCTTCTCCTGATCCGAATGGATATGCAAATTGTAGAAGGAATTCTATTCAAAAAAAAATCCCTTCTCCTCCCATAAAAGGAGATCCAAACACGCCCTTAAGAAAAAAATTCAAAAAAATTTAAAGTAAGTTTAAAAAATTCAAAAAGAACAAATTTAAACAAAATACTTAAAAAATGTAAAAAAAATTAAAGAAAATGTAAAAGAAATTAAAAAAGAGAGTAAAAAATTGAGAAAAATAGGAGCAAATTTTAAAATTACAATGAAAAATAGTTAAAGAAAGAAAAAATAAAAAATTGAGGAAATAAATAAAAATGTGTCTAAATGTACCAGTACATCCGGATGTAGCATAAAAAACACCAAGATGTAAACCTACTATAACAAACAACCATTTCCCAAATAAACTTCATTTCTAGACAACATAATCATATAAAAATATTTAATAAAGAAATACATTATAAGTGAACAAAAGAACAAATAAGTAAACCACAAATACAAAATAGAATACAACAATTACAATAGGATTTGAAAAAGAAATATGTGCAAAACACCTAATTGCTTATTGGGAAGGGAAGAAACATATAATAACCATACCATATGAAAAGATTTTGATGAGAAAAATATCCCCACAAAAGCCATATCAATACAAATGAATCAGGATGTATTGGAATATTGCAAAAGAAATTAAAAAATATTTAGACAAAAAATTAATTAGACTAAGAAAATCTCCTTAGAGCTGCCCGCTTTCTATGTTCAAAATCATGCATAAATAGAAAAAGGCGCACCAAGGATGGTGATAAACTACAAACCTCTTAACAAATTCCTTAAGTGGATAATATATCCAATTCCCATAAAAAAAGATTTAATACGTAGAATTTGGAACATTACACTATTATCAAAATTTGACATGAATTTAGGATATTACCAAATACAAGTTGCAGAAGAGGATAAATACAAAATGACGGTTATAGTATCATTTGGACATTATGAATGGAATGTAATGTCATTTAGATTGAAAAAAGCGCCCTAAGAATTCCAAAACATTATGAATTATATATTCAATCCATATACAAAATTCACCATAATATACTTAGATGATGTCTTAATTTTCTTTAATTCGATAGAGCAATATTTTAATCATTTGAATCAATTCTTCAACATTATTAAAGAAAGTATATTGGTAGTCTTAGCCAAGAAGATGAAGTTATTTCAAACAAAAGTAATATTTATTGGATTTGACATTTATCAAGGAACAATAACTTTAATTAGTAGAACAATAAAATTTTCAAACAAATTTATATATGAAATAAAGGATAAAAAATAATTACAAAAATCTTTAGGATGTCTCAATTATGTAACAGATTTTATTCCAAATCTAAGAATAGGGATAGGCTATTGGAACTCCTAAAAGTTTATTGACACTCCCTTATAACAAACTTTTTAATAAATTTTCCCAAATACCCTTTAATGAATTTTTTTATGTTAATTAAATGCTTAATTAATTTATATTTAAATTATCTATTCACGCTCATAATTAAACTCAATCACTCGTTAAATAAACTTTATATATCCTTATTTTTCTTATTTTTTGGTATTTTAAAATTACCTCTTAATTTTTTGACTAATTTTTTTATTAAATAATTTTAATTCTATTAATAAACATGATAACCATATAATTTAATTAGTAAAAAAATTGATTTTGATATTCAAAATTTAAATATAGTTGCACTTATAATTTATGTTTAATTTGAGAAATAAAAGTATGTAAATAATATTATTCAATATATTATAGAATTTATGTATGAAAAAGAATAACTAAGTTTAGAACATTATTTTTTAAAAATATTTATAATATAATTTAAAAACTTTAATAATTTATATTTAAACTTTTTGCAAAGTTTTTATTAATATTGTTTCTATTATAATTATTTTCAATTTATTATTAAAATTTAAAGGTCTTATTTTTTTCTGAACCACCTATTAAATTTTTATGAAAATTATTTTTTCTCATTAATTAATATGAATGACCCTCAATAAATAATTTGTTAGTAAAAATGAATTATAATATGGCAAATTGAAGTATAGTTACACTTACAATTTATTGAAAATGTATAAATAAATGTTGAAACTTTGTTGATAGTAAAATATATAAATATTACTTAAAGAAATATTTGATCTAAGCTTACATGTTCTTAATGTTAAAGAAATAAAAAAAGCAATGTCAAATTGTTGCCTTCAAGTTTTATCTTCTTCAAAAATCCAATAAAAACATACTAAAAGAGAAAAAACAAACATTATATGTTTTTATATATATTATAATAACAAAATATATGTATATTAAAAAATATAATTAGAAATTTATGAAGAATTTATAAAATGATAAATAATTAAATGAGTCTATTCAATTATTTTTAAACTTTCAAAATAGTTGAAGACAAACCAAGTTGATTGTTCAACTCAATGATATCCCTCATCCTTATTTCTTTAACTTGACTAGAGGAGCTTATTGTTGTACTTATTTGGACAAGTACGACAATCATGGCCATCACTTTTACAAATATTATAATTTCCAATCTTTTCTATTCTTTCAAAAGTTGAAGGATCACGCCTTGTTGAAGTTGTACATTTTTTTTCCTTGAACATGGTGAATAACCTTTATGAAATTAGAGATTTGGCTCAAGAATTAAAGGATGTGAAGCATTCAAAATGAGCAATATGCTTTTTCGCATTTTCTTTTTATATGTATAGGCAAAGTGAAATTTGCCATTAATGATAAGCATAATTTAACTTTGTACTTCAAAAATTAATACGCATACTTGAAAATAATTAGAATATGAAGATAAGCATCATACTTGAAATAAGTACAAAAAGATAAGAACTCATATAATTTTCAGGGCTATTTGGCTCATTAGGGCAAACAATCATCACCTTTACCTTTATCAATATTTTGATGTTCCGTCATCATTTGATTATGTGAAAATTTAAACTACTTTAGCTATGTGAAAAAAAAAAAGGAGTGAAGAAGAAGAATAGAAGTGTAGATAACTTAAGTGTTTATTTAATAAAAGAATAAATTTAATTACATAAGTGATTAAGTTCAATTATGAGTGTGAATAGACAATTTAAATATAAATTAATAAAGTATTTAATTAATATAACAAAATAAGTTAATAAATGGGTATTTGTGAAAATTTATTTAAAGATTTGTTACAAGAGAGTGTCAATAGTCCCACCCCTAAAAGTAATAAGTAAAACTCTCTTCAAAAGACTAAAGAAACAACCTTTCACATGGGATCAACATATGACAGAAGTAGTAAAAACTCTTAAAACAAAAGTAAAAAGTCTTCCTTGCTTAGGTATTCTAAACCCAACACCCCTTATAGTAGTAAAAACATATGCATCATAATTAGGATATGGAAGAATACTTAAACAAGTTGTCCCACAGTCCACAAAATAACAGGTAGTCATATATCATTATGAAGTATAGACATAATCATAACAAACTTATTCTACTATTAAAAAAAGAAATTTTTATCTATAATTTTATGTATTACAAAATTTCAAGATGATTTATTCAATAAAAAGTTTTACTCAAAATGGATTGCAAAGCAATAAAAAATCTTGTTTCGAAACATATTTTCGCCTGATGGTAAGTTATTTTATCATGTTTTGACTTTGATATTCAATATATGAAAGGACAACAAAACTATCTTCCAAACTTTCTTACAAGAGAAGTCTTCAGGGGAGAAAAGAGAGTGAGTGATGTCCAACAAAGGAAAGGAAGTCACAAAAGATCAATATGGAACTCCCTTTTTACAACAGTCTTAACAGACATCAATCTCTTCATAGAATATAAGGCCAACTTTAGCACCTCTTCAAAACAAGATTTCCCCATTAACTTATCAACAGTCTTTGACCAAAATAGCATCGCTTTCAACACCATCTCCAACAAAACCATCCCAAAAGCCTAGCAAAGCAACCACATCATATCTTAAAAAAGAATTCAATACCCCATTAATATGCATACGACCTGAACTAGATGACCTAAAAGCATCTCCAATAGAGATTGCTGCAAAATTGTTCCTATCAACAACCTGGCATTTTCTACTAGAATATTTGGAGAAGGATCGTACCTTCTATGAGTTTATCTTGGTAGATATAGACTTAATAGCATTAACCCACCAATATGACTTAGTAAACTCCCAGAAAAATCTTGTATTCCAAAATGAAAATCAATCAAATATTAACACACTCCCAATGGCACAAGTCAATATATACCCAACAAGTCTTTTCAAGAAAATATAAGCCCAAGCCTTTGATTACATAGATTATCAAAAGGCACGGCATAGTAAGGTCCGTTTGAATGAGCCTAAAAAAAGACTTTTATGAAAATGCTTTGAGTAGAAGGACTTTTATTAAAAGGAGAAGCTATTTTGCATTTAGATACAATAATTAAGAAATACTTTTAGTCAAAAAATTCGTTTGAATATAAAAATATCAAAACACTTTTGATTGATAAAATTTTTAAAAACGGAATTGATCAATAACATTGCCAAAGCTCATGGGGGTGTATCTGTATTTGGCGGAGTAGGTGACCGTACTCCTTAGCTCCATGGAACAATATGCTACTGCGGAAACATGGAAGAATTGGTAAAATGCCCACCCGTAACCCAGCGAATAAAGTACCCGTATTTTTCCCTCTGCCTCGGGTTGTCTCGCGATACCTTCTATAGCTTGACCTGCAGCAGTACCTTGACCAATCCAAGGGCGCATACCCAGACGAAAACTAAGTTCCCACTCATACTCAATCTCATAGATACATATAGAATTCTGTGGAAAGCAGTGACTCAATTTAGAGACGAATCATTAAAAAAAAAAAGAAAAACCCATGCTCAAAATAGAAAAAAATCTTTTCTATTTTGAGCACGGGTTTTTGTCCTGTTCTAGAGAAGGAACTGAGGTTTAGATGTATACATAGGGAAAGCCATGTGCGCCAGGAACCAGATTTGAACTGGTGACACGAGGATTAGAAATTGAATTAAAAAATATCTGCATTGGATTTCACTTGACTGCTTACGGCTCCATTGCGTGTGCTCGGGGTAGAAGGTTTTTGGCATTATAACCACAAAGAAGACTTTCGGATTTCTTGAGAAACAAGCGGGCTATTTCTTGAGATACGCAGAAGAATATGTTTTGGTGTTTGAATAAAAGCACTTAATATAAATTTTAGAAATTATACCTTTTTGCTAAATTTAAATTTAAACTTATTTAATACCTTTTTAGTTAACTATTATTATAAAATTTAGAATTATATTTTTATGAATTTTAAGTTTTTAATTAAAAATTTGTTTATACTATTCCTCTCGAACCCAACACTCCCTGTTTGCACAACTGGTGGCCTACTCCTCCCAGTTAAGGTTCTTCAAAACCATGGAGAGAGTTTTAGGGACTAGTGAATCTGAAAGTAGTAATCGTCTGCTTCACAAGGTTTATGGGGGAATCCACTGTGAATGATGAGGAGTATGCCAAATTAACAAAGTTGATAGAGGCAGCATTTGTAGCTCTAGGAATTGGAATAGATCTTAACAGTAATGGGTACCAAGGTATTAAATTTTGTTTCAAGATACCATTTCGGTGACTCAGGAAATGGAAACTTTTTGAAACGTATCAAAAATTTCATGGATATGGAAGAATTTTTAAAAAACGTTTCGAATAAGTTTAAACAATATTTTTTTTTCAATTATAAAGGATTTTAACATGATAATAATAATATAGATATATATAATTAGATAACATAGTAT
>JASKGM010014633.1:0-34178 GCA_034509205.1 Ceratonia siliqua
ACATCAGAAAATTACTCATTACAACAATATAATCCATGAAAACTATAGAAAATACAAGAAGAATGAAGAAAATGTGAGGAGGAAACTTTTTGAAGACTTCCAAATGGTTGAATCTTCTCCAAACTCACTCCTTTCAGCCTTCCTCTGGTTCTCCTCCTCTCTTCTAAGCTTTCACCCTTGCTTCCTAATGTTAGAATATGTGAAATGAAGTGAAGAACGGAATTTTAAAGTGTATAAGCGTGTACACGAACTACGGCTTGAGTTTCAAGCATCGCGTTGCTTAGCCCTAAATGCTGATTTTTGGTCTTAAACATGGGGGCCGCGGCTTGGACAATCTGGAGTCGTAGTGCCCACTTCTCTGGAGGCCCAAGCTGCGGCTTGGCATTTCCAAAGTCGTGGTCTTGAACCCTGGGTGAAATTCTTCACGATCTTGGGGCACCGGGGCGCTGAACTCTCGGGTCTAAAACCAATTTTCTTCGAATTTGAGCATCGTGGCACCCAAGAATGGGGCTGGGGTGCTGAACACTCTGACTTTGGTCCGAAATTATGCTATTTTGAGTTCTTTTCCCCAAATACTTGCTTTTACATTGCTCCAAAGCATGCTAACATGACTCACTTCTTCTCATAAAAGCATTTCCACTTCAAAACACCTACAAAACATGAAGCTAAACTTAAGAACAAAATGATTAAATGCAAAAGAATTCAACACAAAAATATGACAAAATATGCACTTATCAAATATACTAAAACATCATTGATGAATATGATAACAAATTAGTCTAAGAGTGGTTTGAACACCTTATTCATCAAGTCCATGAATGCCATAGGAACATTAGTGAATTCAAAAGAAATTACAAAAACTCATAATGTCGATATTGAGTATAGAAAGCAGTTTTTGAAATATCTTTCTTCTTGATCTAAAGCTAATGATAGCCTGAATACAAGTCAATATTGGAGAAGTATTGGGCTCATTGTAACTAATTAAACAAGTTATTAATCCAAGGAAACATGTATTTATTCTTCATCAGAACCTTATTTAATTGCTGATAGTCAATGTATAATCTAAATGAAACATCTTTCTTCTTGACAAAGAGAATTGAATAACCCCATGGTGAGGTGCATAGGTGAATAAACTCCTTATCCAACAAGTCTTGCAAATGAACTTTCAATTCCTTGATCTCATTGGGAACCATAGGATATGAAGCTATTGAAATTAGTTGAGTACTCGGTAAAAGATCTATACCAAATTCTATTTCCCTCTCTAAAGTAAGACTAGGGAACTCACCTAAAAAGTAGTAGGAAACTCCCTAGCTATAGAGACATAATCCAAATGAGTACTCTTGCTGTGTATCCCTTACATAAGGTAGATAAGCTTGATGTCCCCTGTTAAGGAGCCTTTTTTCTTGAATTGCATAAATCAACTTATGAGTAACTTCACATTTTTCCCTTGAAAAACAAAGGCAAGCTTTCCAAGAATTGTGGTTTTGGGTTGAAATTGGGTTAATGTAAATAGGCATAACTTGAGTTAGCCTTAGAGATTAAATTTATGTTGAGTTGGTTCAAGCAACCCAGAACGCCGTCTTGTTTTTAAGCTATAATAGGAGTTACAAACCTTAGCTTTAGGTTTTGTTTAGCTTTTTGGAGATAAAAGACAAAGGCCTACAATTGTTATGAAGATCCTAAAACCCAATTATGCCATTTTAAAGTCAAAATTTGAGTAAAAATGGAAGATTCTGAATTTGTCAGAAGCCCAATTGCTACCTAGACCATGTGTTGATTTGCAGCCTGTATCTAGAGTTCTAGAAGTCAAAATTTAGCATGGAAAGTGCATGGAAAAGCTAAGAAAGAGATCTAAAAGTTTTATGAAGGGCCCAACACCAAATGATGTTGTTTGATGTTATAAACACAATAGGAATTTAGTTGGCAAAATCAGCAGCTGAAGCACGCTAGACAACATCCAAGCCAAATTCCATATTACTTAAGGCAAAGGCGTCCATCATAAAGTGCCACAGTGGCCATGCGAGAACTGCAACAACCAAGAAACTTAAGGGTAGGGCACTATGGCACCCATCAATTGAAGCTGTGATGCTAATGACAAGACTTCTTTGAACACACCCAGACCTTGGGGCTACAATGTTGAGAAGATGAGGCTACAATGCCAGTGCAAGAATCTGCATAAAAACCAAAAAATGCAAGAGAAAAATGGGTGGACTTAATAGAGAAAGAGCTGTGATTAGGAGAAAAGTTTTGAGAAGAGGATAAGCTCATAATTTTTTCCATTGAAGAGTTTTTCCTTTACTTTTCAGAATTCTAGTAGCTGGATTTTTATTTAAGAATGTTGCATCTAAATTATTTCTAGATTGACTTATTAGTTATGAGTATCTAATTATCTTATCCTAGGGTTTAGGATGTAGTGATTGAATTTCTGACATGGTTTGAATTTGGTTGTTTAGATTGATGAATTCATTTTTAATGCTTACAATTGACTAACCATTAATTGTTTGTTTAAGGTATTGAATGAAGGAACGAAAGTAGAAATTCAATATTAGTTGGTGGATTCATTAAGCTTTTGCAATGTAGTTTAAAAATAAATGCACACCACTCTGACTTAGACTGAGGGTTCCATTGTTTTTAATGAATTCCTCTGTGATCACAAAAGTAGACATATGATTAATATAGGTATAGGTGTTATACCTTGAAAGAGGATATCACATAACTTAGGGAACTCAGTCATTAACATTAGGATAATATTAACAACCAGGTTCAATGTCATTGAAAGAACTTAATTGATGAACTCCAACCCTCAGAAGTTTTATCATTTAATTTTTACAAATTAGTATTTCATTATATTTGCATTGTCATTTTACTAAAAAGTCAAAAAATTTGGATTGCCTAGATAATATAGGAAGTCTTATAATTTTGGTACTTAAATCTCCTCCTTGCGATACGATACTAGTTTTTGCCCTATTTTGCTTGTCACGACCCATGTACTTGTGGTAAGTTTTAGAGGCATCAGGCCACAATCAAGAATTAAAGAGCTTTGCCTTGGAAATTTAATTTCAAATGGCTGAAATGAAGTAGCACATGTATCAGATGTTAGCCATGCTTTAAAGGATTATGCATGAGCAAAGACCTCTAAAGTTGCCTGTGAAAAGAAAGGGATTTGAATCATCCCCTCATCCTACTACTGTTGATGAAATTGATCTAGAAAGAGAAGTTGCTCAAAAGGATGCTAAAGATACTCACTCTGACCCCCTTGACACCTTTACCACTCTAACCCTAGAGCCTAGCAATACATCTTAGATCTAGATTGCCTATGACTTATAAACTTTAACTTAACGTTATTACTGTTTGAGTGTTACTATTTATGGTACTATTTATGACTTGTGTGATACTATTTATGTTTTATTTGTTACTTTTTGGACAATTACTAGATTGGGATTATGTGATATGTTGCATATGTTGTTTTATTTCTGTTGTGCTTTTATCCCTGCTACTATAATTGCTTAAATCCCCTCCTTAATGTTATTTTTGATGATGCCAAAGGGGGAGAAGTAGTAGAATATGCAACTATATGCAATTATATGCAAATTGTTCTTAAGAATGCAAGATAAATGTGCTCAATAATGTAACCTGGAGTTTAGCTTGAGAATCAAAAGGAAATTAAAGTAAAAATATGCACAAACTGTGGGGGAGCACTAATTCAAGAGGAGTCTATTCAAAAGTTAAAATATCTGTCAAAAATGGAAGTTTTCTTGACTTCTTATACATTTCTTTAAGATTAAAAAAATTCTTTTTGACTTAACAACATTACATATTTCAAAATAGTTGTCATCATCTAAGAGGTGATTATTGAAAAATATCATGAGCAAAGTAATTTTGATGAGCCAACTAAGTTTTTAAGTCAAAACAGAAAAAGTCAAAATACTAGTTAAAGTCTTTCTTAAAAGAACAAGCAGCATAACGTAAGAAATGAGCAAGCAGAACTGGTTAATAAGATAATAATATTTTTGTCTGATCATTGAAGCTAGTTTTTAAAGTGAAACATTAATATGAACGGTTATACTAGTTAAAAGCTAAAATGGAAAATTTTTGGCTTTGTTTGCAAATGATTTACACTTTCTAGAACCCTTTTTGAAAAAGTCAAAATTGGGATATTATTTTTTATTCATAAGTAACCCAATGCAGTTATTTGCCATTTAGCAATTTACTTGTGCAGCTTGCAAAACCAGAAGATAAGCTCTGTAAACTGATAAAAAAGCATTATCACAACATGGTGGATTGCCAAAACACAAAGATTTTATAAAAAATGAAGTCGCCACGAATTAATTAGGAGAATAATTAGAATCTTCAAAAAAACCAAAACCTGGCCTTTGAAACCAAAGGAAAGGTTCAGTAATCAAAATACGAGCGAGGAAGGTGTTAGGCACCCCACAGCGTCCATCCTTAAGAACAATTACCCTTAATTGTTCGTGCTTTAATTTTATTGTATTTTAATTATGTTGATTACCCCCTTTTTATTAATGCGTGTGTAAAAGATGAAAGACAAAAAAAACCAGACCTGAGTTACTGTGTAAGAGTCTACATACCCCAATGAGAATCAAAGACACGTAGTTCAAGATGGATGATGTGCCTAGGAAGGATATATGATCTCAACCCTAAAGCGAAAAGTATTTTGATAAGAAACTATGAGAGAATAAATCTCTATCAAAAATCTTTAGAGGCTAGGACAATGCGGGAGGATAAACCTCCACCCAAAGCCTATGGGTGAAATAAGATGGAATAGAAGAATAAATCTTCATATAAAGATTAAGACAATATGAGAAAATAATTCTTCACATATTGTTTATGAAGAATTAGGTCAATAGGGAAAATAAATTTCCACTTAAAGCCTAAGCCATTATAAGAAAACAATTCTCCGTATAATGTAAAAAAATGGTGATCCTTGAAATTCCCATTTGGAGGAAAAGATTTAAGGCAATACATTTCCACATAAAACCCACAACATTATAGGAGTGCAATTCTCCATATAATGTATGAAAAAAGATGATGGTGATTTATTATTAGGTCACAGTTTTATTTCCAAAAACTTTAGGATGAAACTGGAGTCTCTACAAGGTTTGGGGTAAACATGAAATTTAAAAAAGTGTTGAGGCCAAAATGAAATTCTGAAAATTAGGGTAAAAATATTATTTCTAAAGGTATTGGTGCCAAAATGTAATTTTTACAATGCTGGGATCAAAACAAGATTACTAGAACTTGTAGGTCAAAACGAAATTCTATAAAATACCTAATTGATGAGTCTTTGGAGCCCCAATTCCATTTTCAAGAATGTTACACTTGTTGCTTAAAAGACTTTAATTTAATGGGCTTCTTTTAAATACCAAAACTCAAATTTTCCATTAAAAGGAACTCTGGACCTTGGACCCCTTCTTGAAATTTTATTTTATTCTTTTGGTTTTAAAACTTATTAAGAATGGGCCTTTGGGACCCTTCTACCAAAAAAAAGGTATCCTATATAATCCCAAAATCTACTCTAGTAAAGGAATTCTTTGGAAAGGGATGACCATTTAAATTAAAAACTCATCCCCTTGTTTTCTGAACTATATTATTTCGATGGTACAACTTTTTGCCTTCAAATATTCTAATTCATTTTTTGAACTTGAAAACAAAAACTAAGAACCAAAATCGAACACCCAATACACCGTGCAAAAATAAAAGACCTATACTAAAGAAATGAGAGGAAAAGAAGAAAAACTAAACCCCATATAACAAACAAAAAATAAATTTATACATCTTGTGACAAACCAGAAGGAATAATATACACCAAACAAGCTATACTAATGAAGAATAAAATCATGTACAAAAAAAACACAACCTTACAAAATAGGAACAGGGGATCCATAACATTATAATACAAGTGATAAGCTAAGAAGGAAGGAGAACAAAACAAAGCAGATAAAATAAAAATAACACAACCTAATCATACGGATAATGTTGAAGGAAAACATACTCAAATAAAAATTAGAAAAACAAATCATGATGAGGAATCACCCAATGATGGAGAGCACAAACTAATCTCAAAAGAAAAGGGGTGAAACATACTCCCCAAAAGACTATGAGAGATAAACCAAAATAGTATTGCATCACTTTGTTTTTCTCTTTTAAATGAAGAAATCATATATGTGTTTTCAGTTCAAGAGTCATATAAGTATTCACCTAGCCCAAAATGTAAATTACCTTGCACTCACTACATGATCTTGACTCAAAAAGGAGGACCAGATTTGAATTTAGATCCTATTGTAGAGAAAAACAAAACAATATTGTATTTGACAAAAAACCTAAAATAGCATATTATATTCAACCCAATAAAATAATGGGCATGTCAATCTGTATCACATTCTATATCTAAAATAAGACAAGTCAAAGTCCACCAAGTAAAACAGAGTGAAGAAACATGATGCTAGAAATATATTTGAAATCATGACCACAAAACAAAATAGGAATAAATTGGAATTGAGTACCACAGAAAATCAGAAATCCACTTCATATTTTCTCTTTTCCCCTTTTCTTTGCCAAAATAAGATAAGCTCAAGACCAACCAAATAGAGTAGAATAATTTTATATCACCTCAAAATGAAGAAAATATTCAACCTAACTCCAAGGGGACATCGGTAAAACAACACTCAAACTTTTTGAGGACAAATCCAAATAACTTCCACAATCCTTCAGTCAATTGTACGAAGGCCCCATACAATCGGTAATGCTAATTTGAAATACAAAAAGTGTCATGTTTTTTCTTTTCTAAACAACTCATAAAACAAAGTATGCTCTCAACAAAACATAAGACCCACTTTGGATTGACAAAATATATCCCAGATTATTAGCCACACAACACAAATTTTCAAGGTATATCGCATTATTACCTTAAAAAATAACACATAACTCATTCAAAATGTAGACTAATCCCAGCATATGTTTAAATTTAGCAACACAAATGGGAACCACTAGCTAACATCACCGAAAAGATTGGAATTAAAACATGGTGAACCAAATTTGAACTAACTAAAATGAAGCATAATAGGTTGTGGTGCACTTGAATCAAAATATTAAGTAGAATATAAACAAGCTATGAAAGGCCCAACACAATAGACGTGACTCACCATTACAATTCATGAATTAAGATGACTTAGAATAGAAAAAGGAATGCCTTGAACAACCCCAAAATAATGCATAAAATGTTTGCAAAGAATCAAAAAGCAATGAAGCACTTTAATAGATTTACTCTTTAATCCAGTAATGAGAATAAACTTGAATTTTGTGGATTTCATGGTATCTAAACAAACATTACATTAGATGACTGCAACTTGGGAACAATAGGTCAGGTTGTGTTTGTTTAAAGGCCTAAATCAACCCACAAAATGAAAATCACATCTGACTTGCATTAAAACATGAAAGCACTCAAAATCCAATGACTTATGGAGGTTTTAAGTCCTTAAAATTTACTATCACAACACAAAAAATAAACTAAGCGAAAAAGAAATGGTAATTTACCTTCTTTCGAAGAGATAAGTAGGAATCCCTCTTTGAAATTTTTTTTTTATGTTCCCAAGATCTTCAAAATTCCTCTTCTCAGACTTCTTTTCTCCCCAGATTTTCTTTTACATTTTTCAAAAATTTCTATGCTTGCTGGTTCTCCCCCTTCTTATGGTTTCAATCTTCCTATTTATAGGCAAAATCCATATTCAAAAATCATGGATCTACTCCTGATTTACCTTAATGAAACCTTTATTCCTATCTTTTGATTGTATGATGGTTGTGAGTTGTAAATTGGGAATGACAAAAAGCCGCCTCCAAAGTCAAGAGACACTGCCTAATGTTGAGAAAATCTTTGAGGGTATTTTCTGCATTAATGAACTGATATACTTTAGATGTAGATGAGAGCAATGAGCTGGCCATGGGCAGGATTATGGACAAAGAACCGGGAAGTTTGATGAACCTTCGTGAACCCATAGACGTGGAGGAACCCAGAAGATAGTTGACATTAATTAGGACTACAAAATAGGAAAAAAATAGCCATGCAAAGAGATGAAGAGACAGATGCTTGATGGCTTGCAAAAAATGTATAGTAAACAACAAGGTTGCCATGGCTAAGAAGATAGAGAAATGGAAGGGAATTGCACTTAGGGATGACAGCTAGGGCAACCCAATTAAGGCAAAAGACATTTTTTTAACCAACCGGGTCAGATCAGGTTGCTGGGTCAAGTTCACGGGTTAGGCTATGGCTAGATATTGGACTGATGGGCTGAGAGCTTAAATTAAGAGAATTGGGCTTTTGTAAAAAAAAATTGATAAAAAAAGTTTTAAGACTAAAACCATTGGGCTGAAAGTTACCTAAAGATGAGATAGATGTGCTATAATTTTATTTGGAATTTTTTCCCTTTTTTTTATTATTATTATTATCTTATTTCTTTACTCTCTCTCTTTTATCAATATATTTCCTCTTTTATATTTTATTCTATTTTTTATTAATAAAAAATTGAATTCTTTTTGGTTTTTTCAACTTTTCTATTATGATTAGTGTTCCACCTTTTACTTTTCTCTCTTTTCCCTGGTTAATATTACCACTTTCCCCTTTTATTGTATTCTTATAATTTTCTTAATTTTTCTTCCAAAATAAATAAAAATAAAAACCTAAAAAAAATTAAGTGTTTACAGTTACCCATCTTTACTTGCTTCTTGATAGGGAAAGCTAAAAAATTGGCAGGTTTTCAGATTTTACTACAAAGAACAAGTAAAGAAAAAAAAAACATAGATTTTGTCCAGAAGCGAAGTTTGACAAGAAAAACATGTTAGGCTTTTTCCTCTTATTTATTTATTTATTATTACGGCCAAAGACAAACCTTTAATGTAGGTTAATTTTAAACACAGCAAGGGACAAACCTTTATGCTAGGTGATTTTGAACTGGGTAAGGGACAAACCTCTATGCCAAGTGATTTAGAACTAGGCAAGGGACAAACCTCTATGCTAAGTGATTTTGAACATGGCAAGGGATAAACCTTTATACTAAGTACTCTTCAACTAGGTAAGGGACAAACCTCTATACCAAGTGACTTATAAGAGACAGCAAGGGACAAACCTCTATGCCAGTTGATTTTGAATTGGGCAAGGGATAAACCTCTATACCAGGTGATTTTGAACTATGCAAGGGACAAACCTCTATGCCATGTGATTTTGAACTAGTAAAGAACAAACCTCTATACTGGGTAATTTCAAAGAAATTGATTTTTTTTTTATCAAATTACTCATGTTAAAATTTCAAGACAAAGCTAATGAATTTTTTTGAAAATGTACTTTGCATGTCCCAAGAAAGATAGGACAAAAGCTTTGGCCTTTCTCTGCACACTGTGCTATTTGATCATTCTAAAACAAGCATTTTTCTAAAGCTCCAATGACTAACCATATACTATTATACTCACAAGAACTGAATTCCTTTTTCCTATGAGAAGTCATCAGCTAGGCTTAACCCATTAGACCACCCATTAATTTTGTAATGTTCGCTGATTAGAACCGAAACACATAATAATATTAAATTTTAGCCTTTTTATTAATTTCCACAATCATCAAGTTTTATTCATGGAATAAATTTGAATAAAAACTTATTAAATGAACAAATTTCGTTCATTGAACTGAATATATACAGATGTGATAGGGACCTAAGAATCCCCCCATAAATGATAGCTAGCTTTGACAAGATGCATGACGATTAAACACTAAATCCACTATATTGTCAAATACCATATAAACAAGCTAAAGCGACTTTGATATACAAAGGGATAGGCAAAATGAAAAACGATTAATTTTCCCCAGTTTGAAGTTTTTGAAGTCCTTTGACACTGATTCTCATGTTGCTACTAGTATGCATATTGTGCTACCTATCAGAAACCAAACTATTGCCATTGAAGAAAAGATCACAAAATTTTGTTCTATTTTCCCCATATACTTAGCCTTATTCCTCCTTTAATCCTACCCATAAGAACTAATGCCCTAATTTTTGCCTGAGTCACTCTTTTCTTTGTTTTGTTTTTTCCATCTTTTTTATTTTTTTATTTTATGCATAATAGCGCTTGACTGCATCTGAGTTTACTGGCCTCATTAATTCCTGCCTCCTCATATTAGTGAGAATTAATGCTCCTCTAGTGAATGCTTGCTTAACAATATAAAGCCCTTCATATGTAGGCACCCATCTTCCTCCAACATCTTCTTGATTTGGCAATATTTTTTGAATTACCAGATCTCCAACCTGAAATTCCTGTGGTCTAACTTTTTGGTTGAATGCTCAAGCCATTCTCTGTTGATCAAGTTGGCTATGGCAAATAGCGACAAAGAGCTTTTCTTCTATCAAATTTAACTATTCATAGCAAACCTTAACCCACTCTGTATCATCCAATTGTGCTACCATGAGTACCCTGAGGAAGGGATTTCCAACTCAATTGGTGTCACAACTTCTGTTCCATACACCAAGGAATATTGAGTTGCCCTAGTTGAAGATTTCACATATGTACGATATACATAAAGTGCATAAGGGAGTATTTCATGCTAATCCTTATATGTTATAACAATATTTCCTATATCCTTTTAATATTTTTATTTGCTACTTCAACTGCCCTATTCATTTATGGTCTGTATGGCGATGATTTATGATGCTTGATTTTGAATTGCTCGCACAACTTGTGGACCTCTGACCCATTTAAGTTTGCTACATTATTAGTGATTATACTGGATGGTAAACCATATCGACAAACAATATTTAGTCTAAAAAACTTAACAAACACCCTTTGTGTAATACTGACATCGGAGACTACTTCTACCCGCTTGGTAAAATAATTGATAGCCATTAGTATGAAACGATGGTCATTAGATGCTTTAGGATTAATTGGCCCTATTACATCCAAACCCCACATGGAAAATGGCCAGGGTGTAGTCATGTTGTGTAAAGGAAATGAGGGAGCATTGATGTGATCAGAATAAATTTGGCATTTATGGGACTTTCGAAATTAGCTAATGTAATCTTTTTCCATTGTAGTCCAATAAGCCACATCTCAGGATTTGGCAAGCCATAAGATGCCCATTAGTGTGACTCACATATATTCCTTCATGTACCTCTATCATAATGAACTGAGCTTCTCTGTTGTCAATGCATCAAAGTAACATTCCATTGTATCCTTTTTTGTATAATAACTGTTAACTTAAGAAAAAGTCCATTGACAATCCTCTAATGGTTTTCTTATCATTTTCTTTCACACCTTCTGGGTATTGTGGGATTGTATATATCATTTAATATCTTCATACCATGGTTGTTCATCATGTTGTTCAATATTTAAGCAAAAAGCAGGCTGATTCCTAAATTCAACATTGACACAAAGAACCTTACTTTCTTGGTCTAACTTAGCCATAACTGCGTGGCCAGAGCATCTATGAATTTATTTCTTTTCTTGACTCAAGTGAGTAAAAGAAACTTCTTTCACATTCTAAACTAGGAGAGACATATGTTTTTTATATGGAATCAACTTTGAGTCTTGAGTTTTCCAATCTCCATTCACTTGATAAATTATTAAAGTTGAATCCCCAAAGACTTCTACCTTCTTAATATTCATTGATAATGCCTCCCATAAACCATTAACATAAGCTTCATATTCTACCATGTTGTTGGTACAGTCAAAGTCCAATTTAATAGCCATTGGGAACTATGTCCCCTTAGGAAAAATGATGACCGATCCTTTACCCTTTTCACTTACATTCACTTCGCCATCAAAATACATTTTCCATCTTTTCTTTAATTCAGATTCCTCTACTTCCAATATATCTTCATCTAGAAACTCAAAGTCCACCAATCGGTGTTCATCTATAGGATTTTCTGCCAACTGATATGCAATAGCACTGCCTTTGATGGCTTTTAAGGTAACATACTTGATGTCATATCCTGATAAAATAGCCTGCCATTTGCTGACTTTGCCAAATAAATGTGGCTTTTCAAAGACATATCTTGTAGGATCCGTTATGGAAATGAGCATAACAATATAGTGAGCAATATATTGATGAAGTCATTTAGCTGCCAAGCTACAGCCCAGCAAGTATTTTCTATTGAAGAATATCGACTCTCAAATTCATTAAATTTTTTGCTTAAGTAATAGATTGCCCTTTCTTTTCTACTCCCTTCTTCGTGCTGTGCAAGCCTTGCTCCTATGGTTGTAGGCAAGATTGACAAATATAATAATAGAGGTCTACCTCGTGTAGGTGGAACTAAAATAGGAGCGTTCTGTAAATAAGATTTTATCTTATCAAAGGCTTGTTGGTAATCTTCATCCCACTCACTGTGATTGTTTGTCTTTAACAGTTTAAACATTGGCTCGTAGGTTTGCGTCAGATTTGCAATGAAGCAAGCTATGTAATTGAGCCTTCCAAGAAAACTCCTCATTTCCTTTTCTATACAAGGGGATAGCATGTCTTAAATAGCATTGATTTTATCCGGGTCAACTTCAATCCCCTTCTGACTTACAATGAAGCCTAACAATTTTCTAAGGATACCCTAAATGTGCATTTATTAGGATTTAATTGGAGTTTATACTTGTGTATTCTTTCAAACATTTTCCTTAGGACTGCCACATGGCTTTCTTTCCCCTTGGATTTTGCTACCATATCATCCACATATACCTCAATCTCTTTGTGCATTATATCATAGAACAAAGTCACCATTGCCTTCTAATAAGTGGCCCCGACATTCTTAAGCCCAAATGGCATTACTCAATAGCAAAATGTCCCCCACTGTGTAAAAAAAGTGGTTTTCTCTTTATCAGCCTCAATCATGGGAATTAGGTTATAGCTAGAATACCCATCCATGAAAGATTATCAGTAATTAGCTATCATATTGTCTACTAATACATCAATGTATGGTAAAGGAAAGTCATCTTTTGGGATGGCATCATTTAATTTTTTGTAATCAACAAACATTCTTACTCTCCCATCTTTCTTAAGAATAGGCACTATATTGGCTACCTATTTTGGATATTGGGATATTTCAATAAAACAGGCTTCTACTTGTTTCATTACCTAAAGCTTTATCTTCAAAGACCATTCTGGATTCATCCTTCGTAATTTCTATTTTGTAGGGGAATAACCTAGATATAAAGGAATCATATGGGATGTGATTTGAGGATCTAGCCCTGGCATATCTTGGTAGGACCAAGCAAATACATCAATGAACTCTTTGAGTAGGGCTATCATTTCCCTTATTTCTGGATTATCTACAATTTTAACCTCCCTTTTATCTTCTTCTATCCCCAAATTTATTTTTTCTACCTCTTCATTATGGGGTTTTATTCCTTTTTCTAAGAATTTGATTATTTTTGCAAATCTTTCCATAGTTTCAAAATCTGGTTCTTCAATGTCATCATTACTCATACTTGCATCAACATGAGAATCAAATGCAGAATGCTGAATAACCTTGGAATAACGTGAGAATTGGGAAAGAACAACTTCCCTATATGAGGAAATAGACAGGAAACTAATCAATGCCATTTAGAATAAGAGCCAATAAATATAAAAGAGGCTAACACATGTGAGAACAATTTGTACATTTCATTCCATTAGATAAAACAGGGTCTATACATATGAAAACAAAATAACAGCCTTAGACTTTGGCCAGTTCAAAAATAAGGCTAAAACTAAATATTATGTATAATGGCAAACTTCTAGGAGCAACTCTACCTCCTAATTACACAGCGATGAGTTATCCTAATTAATGCCCATCCGATCATCTTGCCTCTCATCACCACCCAAAGTATTGATAGAAGAGTCCATGAAACTTATTCACGGGGGAGCTGGGAAGGTTTCCTTAAGTTGAGGGATACCTCTATTATTTCTCACCTTTAACTGTTAGTTGCAAAGCTCTATTGTGGCCACTACCTGATGGACTGAGATCATTTTCAGAGAATGAAATCATATTGATGATCTTTATGCAGTTTACCAAGCTTTTGAAGTTCTCTAGATTGATAGCAAGATTAACGTATGCTTGATCCAATATTCTTTGCAGGGTTTTTCTATGTGCCTCCGAACTTAAAATTAAAGATAAGAGAGAAATCTTGGTGCTCGTCTTTCCTAGTCGTTTAACGATATCATATTCACTCTATTTCATTATTTTCATAAATTCATCATCTTGACCTTGGCTTTCATCACTAGATAGTTCTACTATCTTCTCTTTTCCTCTTTTTTATTGGTTAACAATCTCTGGAGCATAAACCATTCCGCTCCTCATCACATTTCCAATAGCACTATCACTTACTTCCTCTTTAGTGTCTTTGCCATTTCCTGACTGGTGCCCTAATGTTTCCATTGAGTTGTTTAAAGTTATCGTGGGTGAATATATTGATGGCACAGCTTTATTACTTTCGTAAGGGAACAGTGTAAGATGGTTAATCATTAAAGTTAGCATCGAAGCATCACTTTCCTTCACTTTTGCCTTCATATAAAAAATTATGGGTTTTGGTAAAAAATATCTTCATCAATCTCACCGATCTCCTTATTCAGAGTTCTCTTAAAACATTGAACAACTCCTAATCCTATTAACTTTTGCAATTCTTCTTCAAAATCCTTACACTGCTTAATATTGTGCCCTTCGACTAATTGATGATATATGCATATTACACGTTCATCACTGAATTCTTCTTTTAAACTATCTTTATTCCCTTCAATCTCATACCCTGCCACTATCAAGCCTCTAAAAATAACTTCCCTAGAAATACTCACATTGTTCAAACTTTTCTAACTTATTTCTTCTTCTTGCACCATATTGATTTGCCCTCCATCCTTATAGTCCAGCAAGGCATTAGCAATTATATTTGGATCACCCTGACTAAGTTTAATAGCTCCATGTTTATATAGCTTTGCTACCTATATCTTAAAGGCCAGACATGTTTCAATGAAGCAAGCATTTCTCATCAGCCTTATATCATACTAGATAAGGAGGTTGTGGTGGTTCATATGGTACCGGACAGATGAGTTGACCATCATATAGCTGTTTATATAGATCAGTATTGGTCATATGAAGGTCTGGGAATGGGTCATGTTCCCTGTATGACTTATTTTAGAATGGATTGGTATGTTGATTTTGGTTTTTTTGGGGTCCTAATGTTTGTGAATTATTTGGTGGATTTTGGATAATATTGGGTCCGGTGTTGGATTAATTGTAATTCTGGTGATAAGGTCTGGGGTGAGACTAATTGTAATTTTAGTAATAAGGTATGGGGTTTGACTGATTGTAATTCTAGTAATAAGGTCTAGGGTTGGACTTATTGTAATTCTGGTAATAGGGTCTGGGGTTGGACTGATTGTAATTTTGTTGTGTTTGGACATATCCTACCTTTGGCTCCTTCTTCTTTTAATGAAAATTTTTCTTCTGACCCTGCCTGTCTGTCTTACATCCTTCTCCGAGTATCTTGTCTGCTCTGACTAATATTTCAATTCTTTCTCCTACTTCTATAAGGTTAGAAAAATCATTGAAGGTATTTCACGCCATCAATCCTATATAAGGCGATCCTAAAATTCCAAAAAATAAGAACAAGTCTCAGCATTTGCCATAGGAGGTTGAACCTCTGCTACTATTGCCCTCTACCTCTGGGCATACTTTTTGAATGTTTCTTTCTCCTTCTTTTACATGAATTGTAACTGGTTTCCTATAAGAGCTGTGTCCAAATTGAAATGATAGTGTTTAAGAAAAGCATCTGCTCAGTCCTCCCAAATATGGATTTGGGAGTGATCTAGCATCACATACCACTACAATGCTGCTCTAGTAAGACTTTTATGAAAGAAATTCAACAACATCTTCTCGTCTCCCCCTGTTATGACCATTTCTGTATAAAATAACCTTAGATGAAACTGGGGATTAGTACTCCCATTATATTTATCAAATTCAGGAACTTTGAAATCCTTAGGAATGTTTACTTAAGGGGTTAGCCTCAAGTTTCTTGCACTGACCACACCAAATGATCCTAGCCCTTGTAAAGTCTTCATTTTTTCTTCCAACATAAGGACTTGATCCAAGACCATTTTTTCTCTTATTGCCTCATTGGCTTCTAAGTGGTATAATCGGTGCCTGCTCATGAGGATACCCTTCTAGGGGTGCACCTGTAATGTTCCGGCTATCTCTTGGGAATCCCAAAGTTACTGGTGGTGGTGGTGGGACATTAGTCATTATCAGTATTTTCGATGATTGGCCATAATGGAATGGCTCTTGTGGTGGTAGAACCGTGCCTCTACTTCTCATATTATCAGTTATAAATTATGTTAGTGTTGCCAGTTGTTCTTGAATCTGATTCATTCAACCTTTTAACTTCTAGATATTCTTGGTATTGGATTACTTTATTTCCATGGTACGCGATCATGTATAAATCATGCACAGAAACTGAGAACACTTAATCCAGGCTTTCTTCGATGGTGCAATGGTGAAAAGTTAGTATTTCCTTTTGTCTTCCATAAGATAAATAAATCATTAGTTTTGTAGCAATAATTATTTGTTACAAAAATAGTTTCTTGAATTTATATAAGATTGGCATTAGAGGTTTTATTTCTTCCCATATTCTTATTGAGGGTACAATACTCTACAAGATAAAACATGGTTGGCAATATCTCATGGGGATGGAAAATTCCTCACATAAGCATTGCTAGGCTAAGAAATCACACATACACTAGTCAGTCATTTAACCATGCCTTCCTCAGATTTTTATCAAGGGCATAATACCCTATAGACCAAACCTGGTTAGCAATATCTCATGATATCAACACATGAGCATTACCCATCGAACAATAATAGAGTCAAATTTCCTAAGCATGAAGTAAGAGGTTGTTGATACAAGGCCCATGTTTCACTTGAGAGTACAATATCCCACAAATAAAGCATGGTTGACAATATTCCAAAGGTAAATCATCACATGGACATTGTCCCAAAAAGAGCATGACTTTTATTCATAACATTCAAAAGTTGTACACATGTTTTTCAAAAGTATAATGAGCTCTTTGCACAAATCTAAGAAAGCTAATAAGTTTGTGGAAGATGATGGTACTGTAGAAGTTGTGGTTCGCTGGAACCTCATGATGAAGTCAGGCAATCTATTTTATATCTCTCTGAGTCCTTTCACATATGGCTAAGAGCTGCATGGCCATATTGTAAAGATAATGATAACATCTTCTCCATTTAATGGCCAAATATTCATGTCTACTTAATTCATCCTTTATTCTGGCTTATGGCGGTTCAAGCATATTGAGAATCATATGGTTCATGTTGTTTAACTACCCAGTTTCTTCTCTTGCCCCTGCTAATATTTTCCTAAGCAGCATATTGTTTGAGTATTCCCTTGCTAACAAGTCATTAACAACTTTTAGTTTTTTCTTTCATCGGTGTTCATTATTCTTCGAATGCTTAATAACCTTCTTAGATCTTTTGAGGTCTTGTAGTCTAAAATCTCTTTCGCATTAAAGTTTAACATCCTGGTCTAGTTTAACCATTTGTAATGACTGCTCAAGCCCTTTTACCTATTATTCTAGCTCTCTATTCTTCTGTACCTGTTCAGCTTTCTCTTTTTCAGCTATTGACAGGTATGCTTCTAAGGTTTCTATTTTGCCTTCAATTCTTCCTTCTTGACTAAAGATGGCAGATGATTGTTGTTGGGCTGCAAATGTTTTCTGCTTCTTGCCCATCCACTCATAATATTCTTCTATGGCCCCTATTAACCTCTTTCCCATATCTTATGTACCTAAAATTAGCCTTTTGTCCCAAGCTTGATTGATTTGGGATATCAAATTTTTATTATTCCCCTGGTCATAATAAAAACAGAATCCATCCATGATTTTTGCAGATGGTACCCTCTGGAGATTAGCTAACCACTTGAAACCCACCATCGGTGAATGGAAGATACACCCTTGAATGCCCATTAAGGGAACAAAAGGGAATTTGCCGAACTATATACCACTTCATCCTTATTCCACCACGGGAATTTCCAGAGTATATCCCTTCTCTTGATGTCTTTGCATAATTGGGACCACTCTATTGTATTCCAATTTTCTATTTTGAGCTAATGAAAAAGAGTAAAAGGTCCCAACTTAGGCATCTTGTCGTCCTGACGTTTTCCCAAAAGGTGTTTTGTTGCCCAAAGATATAGCATGGGTAAGCAACATTTTAACTTGCCTCCTTAATTCTTGTAGGTGAAGTCAAGGGTAAGAAATGTCTCTACCAAGATGGCTGGCACAAGGTTAACACCATAATATTTTACTGTGCAGTATATACCTATAGAGTCATGATCCACCAAGTTAGTTACTCATGGGAACAAGATTAGACCGTATACAACCAATGCCAAGACTTCAGTGAACAAAGGTCACTGCCTACTATTAGCCATTTCCTCTAGATACTTTTCTAAATAATCTTTCAATAATCTCACTGTCTTTCCCTGCTTGACAACTTTAGCCTCTATTTTAGAAACACCCTTTTTCAGCACATTTGCAATTGTCTTATTAGAAGCACTATCCCTGGGTAATTAAAAATCTTGGTTTCTTTTAATATTGGTCAGCTAATCATAGTTCCATACTCTTCTATTGTGGGAGTAAGATGAGCCTCTGGGAAAGTAAAACATTTAAGAGAGGTATCCTAAAATTTCTGAAATGCTATTATAGCTGATCCCTGAACTAGTACATATAGTAATTTCAAAATGTCCCCATGTCTCAATATGAATGATTCTTTAAACATTCGATGTAGATTTGACTTTCGAATCTTCATTTTGCTCAAATTAGAAGACTGTATGACTATGCTAGACTTCTTTCTAAATGGCTAGTGCATGTTTCCTTCTTTAATGCCAATTCTTACTTTTAAGGTTTGAAAAAACTTGACAAAAATCCTATAACAATAATACTGAACTATAAATTCATAATATAACAGTGATAAGTAAATTACAAAAGTATATAAAAAGTATGATTTTCAATGTCTCTTGTGGGTTATCCTAATGTAATGATGATTTTATATGGCATGGTCAGGGTCTTGACTACAAGGTAGCTTCTATGGCCAATTAATAGTGCACCATTTTCAAGGTGGGTCTATGATCCTAATGGAATGGCCATTAGAACAGACTGCTCCCACTACGATAGTGAGAATCTTGACTTTTCAGTCTCATTACATAGTTGAACAGAGCCTCCATATACAATAAACTAAATAAGTGAGTTTACAATCTTAACAGAGGTTTTCATTAATACCCTGGAGAATAAATCCCACTAAGCATCACTACGCCACCTCCAATTCTAACATAGAGTTTTCATAAACCTGGGTATATGGCCCAAGTGTGTGCAAGGGTCGTATATGGTACACAGTGTATGTGAAGAGCATACAAACCTTTGACCTAATATAGGCTATCCCAAAAAGGAAACCAACACAACAACAAAAGAGCACAATTATATGTCATCTATCTTAGGGTGTATACAAATATAACAGTTATCGTCATCTACCCTAGGGTTTTAATAATTCATGCCTTTTATGGAAAGTGGTAAACAACCACACATAGAACAGTAATAAAACAAATAAACACTTGCTAAAGCAGTTAAAAATATATACAACATGCTGAAGCAATTACAGAAAGAATTATTATATAGGGGAAGGGGTATCAAACATCTAGTTTATAAAATACAAACAATTTACTAAGGGCTTGACTCTACAACAACCCCAGTGGAGTCGCCAAACTGTCACAACATGATGGATGACCAAAACACAAAGGTTTTATAAAAAATGGAGTCGCCACTAATTAATTAGGAGGATAATTGGAATCCTAAAAAAACCAAAAACTTGCCTTTGAAACCAAAGAAAAGGTTTGGGAGTCGAATTACGAGTGGGAAAGGTGTTAGGCACCCCACAGCGTCCATCCCTAAGGATGGTTACCCTTAATTGTTCGTGCTTTAATTTTATTGTATTTTAATTATGTTGATTACCCCTTTTTTATTAATGCACTATGAAAATGATGAAAGATAAACAAAACTGGACTTAACTTACTATGTAAGAGCCTACGTACCCCAATGGGGATCAAGGTCTACATAGTTCGAGATGGATGATGTGCCTAGGGAGGATATATTATCTCAACCCTAAAGCAAAACGTATTTTGATAAGATAATGTGAGAGAATAAATCTCTACCCAAAATCTTTAGAGGCTAGGACAATGTAGGAAGATAAACCTTCACCCAAAGCCTATGGGTGAAATAAGACAATATAAAAGAATAAATCTTCTTACAAAGCTTTAGACAATGTGAGAAAATAATTCTCCACATATTGTTTATGGAGAATTAGGTCAATAGGAAAAATAAATTTTCACTTAAAGCCTAGACCATTATAAGAGAACAATTCTCCATATAATGTAAAAATAGGGTGATCTTTGAAATCCTCATTTGAAGGAAAATATTTAAGGCAATAAATTTCCACATAAAACCCACAAGACTATAGGAGCGCAATTCTTTATATAATGTATGAAAAAAGACTATGGTGATTTATTATTAGGTGACAGTTTGATTTCCCAAAACTTTAGGATGAAACTGGAGTCTCTACAAGGTTTGGGGCAAACATGAAATTTAGAAAAATATTAGGGGCAAAATGAAATTTCAAAAATTAAGGTAAAAATATTATTTCTAAAGGTATTAGTGCTAAAATGTAATTTTTACAAACTACTGGGATCAAAACAAGATTACTGGAACGTTTAGGTCAAAACGAAATTCTATAAAATACCTAATTGATGAGTCTTTGGAGCCCCAATCCCATATTAAAGAACGCTGGACTTGTAGCTTAAAGATTTTAATTTCATGGGCTTCTTTTAAATACCAAAACTCAAATTTTCCATTAAAAGGAATTCTAGGCCTTAGACCCCTTCTTAAAATTAATATTTTATTCTTTTGGTTTTAAAACTTATTAAGAATGGGCCTTTAAGACCCTTCTACCAAAAAAATGTATCCTACATAATCCCAAAATCTACTCTGGTAAAGGAATTCTTTGGAAAGGGATGACCATTAAAATTAAAAACTCATCCCCTTGTTTTCTAAACTATATTATTTTGATGGTAAAACCTTTTGCCTTTAGAAATTCTAATTCATTTTTTGGACTTGAAAACAAAAATTAAGAGAACCAAAATCGAACACCTAATACACCGTGCAAAAATAAAAGACTTATACTAAAGGAATGAGAGGAAAAGAAGAAAAACTAAACCTTATATTACAAAACCAAAAATAAATTTGTACATCTTGTGACAAAGCAGAAGGAATAATATAAACCAAACAAGCTATACAAATGAAGAATAAAATCATGTACAAAAAAAAAACCAACCTTACAAAATCAAAATAGGGGATCCATAACATTATTATACAAGTGATAAGCTAAAAAGGAAGGGGAATAAAACAAAGCGGATAAAATAAAAATAACACAACCTAATCATATAGATAATGTTGAAGGAAATTGTACTGAAATATAAACTAGAAAAACAAATCATGATGAGGAGTCACCCAATGATGGAGAGCAGCAAATTAATCTCAAAAGAAAAAGGTTGAAACATACTACCCAAAAGACAATGAGACAAACCAAAATAGTATTGTATCACTTTGTTTTTCTCTTTTACATGAAGAAATCATATATGTGTTTTCAGTTCAAGAGTCAGATCAGTATCCACCTGGCCCAAAATGTAAATTACCTTGCACTCACTATATGATCTTGACTCGAAAAGGAGGACCAATTTTGAATTTAGATCATTTTTTGGATAAAAAAATAGTATTGCATTTGACAAAAAACCTGAAATAGCATATTATATTCAACTCAATAAAATAATGGACATGTGAATCTGTATCACATTCTTTACCCAAAATAAGACAAGTCAAAGTCCACCAAGTAAAACAAATTGAAGAAACATGATGCTGGAAATATATTTGAAATCATTACCACAAAACAAAATATGAACAAATTGGAACTGAGTACCACAGAAAATCACAGACCAACTTCATATTTTCTCTTTTCCTCTTTTCTTTGCCAAAATAAGATCAGCTCAAGACCAACCAAACATAGTAGAATAATTTTATATCACCTCAAAATGAAGAAAATATTCAACCTAACTCCAAGGGGACATCGGTAAAACCACACCCAAACTTTTTGAGGACAAATCCAAATAATTCAACAATCCTTCAGTCAATGGTATGAAGACCCCATACAACCGGTATGCAGATTTGAAATACAAAAGGTGTCATCTATGTTGCACCGATACCGATACGAGTATCTGATACGATATAGTGCAGTACGCCGATACGACCAATTTCTTAAAAATTAGGATGCGTGATACGTTATGATATTACTTAGCAAAGAGCATATATGTTAGGATAATATTTATAAGATTACTGAGAATGTGAAAAAGCCTTTGACAATGGGACATAAATTCTTTATTGATCCATTTCAAAGGAGTGGTCTTTATGAGAAAGCTTCATACAGTGGTTTTAATGTGAAGCAAGTTGTTCGGAAGTATAGAAGTGTAGTTGATACGGATGGACTTACTGGAATGGGTGATGCAAGAGTATGGTATGCGTATCGGCATCCAATACGAGTACGATATGGATACGTTACCATTTTTGAAGTATCAGTGCATCATAGGGTGTCATGTTTTTTCTTTTCTAAACAACACATAAAACGAAGTATACTCTCAACAAACATAAGATCCACTTTGGATTGACAAAATAGATCCTAGATTATTTAGCCACACAACACAGATTTATAGGGTATAGGTATCACATTATTACCTTAAAACATAACATAGAGAACTCATTCAAAATGTAGACTAATCCCAGTACATGTTTAAATTTAGCAACACAAAAGGGAACCACCAGTTAATATCACCGAAAATATCAGAATTAAAACATGGTGAACCAAATTTAAACTAACTAAAACGAAGCATAACAAGGTGTGGTGCACTTGAATCAAAATATTAAGCAGAACATAAACAAGCTATGAAGGGCCCTACACAATAAACGTGACTCACCCTTATAATTCACATATTAAGATGACTTAGAATAGAATAAGGAACACCTTGAACAACCACAAAGATAACGCATAAAATGTTTTCAAAGAATCAAAAAGCAGTGAAGCACTTTAACATATTTACTATTTAATCCAGTAATGAGAATAAACTTGAATTTTGTGGGTTTCATGGTATATAAACAAACACTGCATTAAATGACTGCAACTTGGGATCAATAGGTCAAGCTGTGTTTGTTTGAAGGCCTAAATCAACCCACAAAATGAAAATCATATCTGACTTGCATTAAAACATGAAAGCACTCAAAATCCATTGAAACCGTTAATACCCTTTTACTCTTGAATTTTGGAGGTTTTAAATCCTTAAAATTTACTATCACGGCTCCAAAAATTAAACCAAGAGAAAAGAAAATGGTAATTTACCTTCTTTTGAAGAAACAAGTAGGAATTCCTCTTCAAGATTTTTTTTTATGCTCCCAGGATCTTAAAAATTCCTCTTCTTATACTTTTTTTCTCCCCAGATTTCCTTTTTCCTTCTTCAGAAATTTGTATGCTTGCTAGTTCTCCCCTTTCTTATGGTTTCAATCTCCCTATTTATAGGTAAAATCTAGACTAAAAAATTATGGATATACTCTTGATTTACCTCATTGAAGCCTTTATTCCTATCTTCTGATTGTATGATGGTTGTGAGCTGTAAATTGGGAATGACGAAAAGCCTCCTCCAAAGTCAAGAAACACTGCCTAATGCCAAGAAAATCTTTAAGGGTATTTTATGCATTAATGAACTGAGATACTTTAGATGAATATGAGAGCAATGAGCTAGCCGTGGGTGAGATGGATTATAAATGAAGAACCGAGAAGCTTGATGAACCTTCAGGAACCCAGAGACGGGGAGGAACCCAGAAGATAGCCAACGTTAACTAGGAATGCAAAATAGGAAAAAAAACAACCATGCAAAGAAATGAAGAGACAGATGCTTTATGGCTTGTAAAAAAAGTATGGTAAACAACAAGGTTGCCATGGCTGAGAAAATAGAGAAATGGAAGGGAAGTGCACTTAGGGGTGATGGCTAGGGTAACCCAATAGAGGCAGAAGACATTTTTTTTAACCAACCGGGTCTGATCAGGTTGCTGGGTCAGGTTCACGGGTTGGGCTATGGCTAGATATTAGGCTGATGGGCTGACAGCTTAAATTAAAAGAACTGGGCTTTAGTAAAGAAACTGATAAAAAAAAATTTAAGACTAAAACCATTAGGCTAAAAGTTACCTTGGCTATCATTAAATAAGAATGAGACCGGGAGATGAATGGAAAGCAATGTTTAAAATAAGAAATGGTCTCTATGAGTGGCTGGTTATTCCATTTGGGCTTTCTAATGCACCTAGAACATTTATGCATGTTATGATTCAAATCTTTAAGCCATTTATAGGGAAATTTGTTGTTGTTTATTTTGATAATATTCTTGTTCATAGCAAGTCAAATCCAAAGCACTTGGAGCATTTACAATAAGTTTTTTAGGTTTTGAGGGAGAAAAATCATTATGCTAACTTGAAGAAGTGTCATTTCTTTACAAATAGCACTGTATTCTTGGGCTAGATTGTATCCTCTGCAAGAATTAAAGTGAATCCTGACAAGATAAGCCATTGCTAGTTGACCAATTCCTATATCAATTCATTACGTTAGAAGTTTTCATGGCCTTGTATCATTTTAGAGAAAGTTTATTAAGGGGTTTAGCACTCTATTTGCTCCAACTACTGAATGCTTAAATGGAAAATTTCAATGGATAGAGACAATGACAAAAAGAATTCACAACACTATAGTTGCTCCAATTACTGATAAAGAAGAAGATAATGGAAGCCCTTGTTCTTGTACTTCCAGATTTTGAGAAAGTTTTTGAGGTTGAATGTGATTCTTCTAATTTGGGAATTGGTGCTATTCTAAGCCAAGAGGGCAGACCAATTGTATTCTTTAGTGAGAAGATGAATTATGCTAAAAGGAGATAGTCAACTTATGAGAAAGAGTTCTTTGCCATCATTAGAGCTCTAGATCATTGGAGTCATTATTTGTTACCAAAAGAATTTGTTCTTTATTCTAATCATGAAGCATTAAAATACTAGAATTTATAGCACAAACTTAGTAGCTACCATGCAACATAGGTTGAATTTCTCCAGCCCTATTCATTTTCAATCAAACACATTGCTGAAAAGCTTAGCAAAGTTGTTGATGCATTGAGTAGAAGGCATTGCTTTCTTAACACAATGGGATTAAAGGTGTTGGGGTTTGAAGTCGTGAAGGAGATGTATTTCAGTGATCTAGATTTTAGCATAATTTAGGAGTCTTATACTAAGGGTTCCAATAATCATTTCCTTTTGCAGAATGGATTTCTTTTCAAAGATAATAGGTTGTGCATTCCTATTTGTTCTTTACGAGAGGAAATCATTAGAGAATCTCATAAAGGTGGAAGTGCTGGTCACTTTGGTAGAAATAAGACTTTGATTCTTATACAAGAAAATTTTTATTGGCCAGAACTAACTCATGATGTTATGCGAATTATGGAGAGGTGTGATGTTTGTCACAAATGCTCCTTGAGAGGATGTTAGTATGGATTTTGGTATGGGTTGGCCTCACACTTAAAGGAGCAAGGATTCAATTATGGTGGTTGTTAGTCATTTTTCTAAAATGGCCCACTTTGTTCCTTGTAATAAAATTACTTATGCTTCTCTTGTTTTTAATATTTATTTTAAGGAGATATTGAAACTTCATGGAATTTTAAAGTCAAGTACTTTAGATCAAGACTTGAAATTCATGAGCCACTTTTGGAGGACTTTACGTAGAAAGTTGGGTACTAAGTTGCAATTTAGTACTATCTATCATCCCTAAACAGATGGACAAACTGAGGTTGTCAATAAAACCTTGGGAAATCTTTAGAGAAGCTTAGTTAAAAAGAACATTAAGTAATGGGATTTGGTTTTACCACATGCTGAATTTACTTATAACAGACCCAGACAAACTACTAGTTATAGCCCATTTGAAGTTGTTTATGGTTTGAATCCAAATGGTCCTCTTAACTTGGTTCCACTTCCAACTACACATCAATTTAGTGGTGATGCTAAAGAAAGAGCAAAGTTCATTAAGAAGTTAAATGAGCATATCAAAGAAAAGATTGCAAAGTAAAATGAGAAGTATTGGGCTCAAACTAACGAACACAAAAAGTATGATGAATTCAAAGAAGGTGACTTGGTGTGGATTCATCTTAGAAAAGGGTGATTTCCAATTGAAAGATTTGTTAAGCTCAAGCCTAGTCAGATGGTTCATTTAAAGTGCTAAAGCATGTTGGAGAAAATACTTACAAGAATGAGTTACCTGCTTAATATGAGGTATATGATATATTTAATGTTGTAGACCTTATTCGTTTTCATGAAGATAATGATAACTTAGGGTTGATTTCTTTTCAAACAGGGAAGATGATGCTGGAGCATCTCATTCAGAAGGCCAAGACTTAGAGCAAGAGCTTGCCCAAGCCCAACAAGTGATGTTCATGCTGTTAGGAAATCATAATCAGGTCTAACTTGCTTTGAATATTTAGATGTTCAATCCAAGTCTAAATTTGGCCCATGAGTACTTGTTGGAAATTTCTGTATGTCTAGTTTCAAGCAGCACTTGCTTTTGATTTTTCTATAATTAGTTATATTATTTACTTTAAAGTCTGTCAAGAAAGTCATTAGTCAACAATGTGCATTTATTGCTTAAATGAATAGCTTAGTAATCTACTGCTGGACATTGACAATGAAAATAAGCTTTTATTTTTGAATTTTCCTATGCTTAGAGGGATGTACCAAGAACTCTCTATTTATTTTTAATTCTTAAGAGTCCAAGGGACTTTTTTTTCAGACTATTCAGATAATTCAAGAAGTTGAAGAGCCTTTTATGCCTTTTTCCTTTAGTTTTGTATCTCTTTGTTGGATTCCATTGATTGGTGAGCTTGCTTGCATTTTTGTATCTCTTTGGTGGATTTCATAGGGTGGCGAGTGCGCAAATTTTATATCTCTAAGGTAGTGGGTTCCTTAGGGTGGTGGCATTTATCAATTTAATCCATTATTTAATTTTTTTTATATGGAAGAACATACTTTTGTTAGCAATTTTTCCTCCTTGTAGACTTAATGTATTTGGGTATTTCTTTATTCATTTTCATAATTCAAAATTTCTTCTTTCATTTGGCCTTAGAATCACTCCATTCCGAGTTGTGTGTTGTGAGATATAGGCAAAACTAAACTGTGACCATGAATTAGCTGTTCATCTTCTTCAAATGGTTTTCAAACTGTATCACTTGTGCGTTTGTTTTTCTAATTTTTTCTTTTCTTTGAGGACAAGCAAACATTCAAGTTTTAGGGTATTTGATGTGATGATTTATACCATATGTTTCCTTGGGCTTAAGTGTGTTATTTTAGAGTGTTTTGGGTGCTTTTGATGCAATGTTATATAAAATTTAATATTGTTTACATTTATTTATCTCCTAGGACTAGTTGGAATAATTTACTGGTCTTATAAGTCTTAGATCATTTTCTAGAGTTAGGTGGAATAGTGCCCATTTGAATGATGTAGCAGCAAAGCGGCCGAACATTGGGCATCATAGCGCCCATGTGTCACCAATAACTTAAGTTCTAGGGTTGGATGTTGCAGCGCCCAAGGATGAAAGCCGCATCGCCTGCGCTTGCCTCTGCACTTAAATTAGAAACACACATCAAATCTAAGGCATTCTAAATAGTGAACTTTTTGGGATCTTTGGACACACACAGAAATTAAAGCTAGGGAGAGAACTCTTAAGTTGCGATTTGGAGAATGGAAGGGCAAATCTGAAAGGAGGAGTCATGCTTTCTACCGAAAAGGAGTTCTTCTTTTTTTTCTCTGTGTTTTTTGTCATAAGTGACTAATTTTCCTATTCTAGGGTTGGTATGTAATCATTTATACCTTTGCTTTGAGTTGAAATTAGTTGTAGGATAATATTCTCTGTCGGTTTTCATGCTTGCAATTAGCTGGCCATTAATTATTTGTTTAAGGCATTAAATGATTAAGCAAAAGTGGAAGTTCAATGTTAGTTTGTGGATTTATTGAACCTAGGCAATGTATTATAGATATAGATGCATACCTTTTTGACGTTTGATTTAGGTTCCATAAAGAGTAATGAGTTTATGTTATTCTCTATAATCAAGAAAATAGATATAGGTGTTACACCTTGAAAGAGGGTAATACATGCATTAGGGAATCTAGTCTTTGTAAATAAGAAAATATTAACAACTAAACCCAATTCCATAACAGAGTATCTATTAATGAAACCCAATCCTAGGATCTTTTACCATTAAATTTCTTTCCATATTCATTTTGTATTGTTTTGTCCTTTTATTTTGATTGCTTAGCATAATTTTGGTACTTGAAATTCCTCCCTATGGATACAATACTCTTGCTTGCCCTATTCTGCCTATTTTGATCCCATACACTTGTGGTATGCTTCTAAGGCATCAGTAACCAAATAGGGATGTTAGGAGATTTATGTGGCCAGTTTAACTCATAATCAAAAAGTGAGAAGTAAAAGAAAAGAATTCCATGAAACTTAATGCATCTCAAATTGAGTTAATCTAGAATAAGTCTGAAAACACAGATATTTTAAGTTAAGGATGTTTGAAGTAGTTAATTAATTATACTTGAAATGTTGATAATAAAAATGTTGGGAATTCTACCATTTCATGATTTATAGTATTTGAAACTTATTCTCTTGAATCTCTTGGCTACATAGGTGTATATGAAATTGAACCCCCAACATTGTTTTTCATATGAAGTTTCTCTCATCTTGGTAATTCTTTGACCTTTAATTTTGTTTAGTTGATTTTAATTCGTCATATTTTTTTATTCAATCTTGCAAATTGACCTTGATCACTTTAATTCCATATTTTTCACAATCCTTGTTGGGAATGATACTCACTCATCACTTTATTACTTGTATGATTAGTGCACTTGCTAATGTCATTTTGGTTGCATCATAGACGTGGCTAATTTTGTGTCTAGATGTTTGGTGTGTCAACAAATATAATTCAAGCCCTAAAAGCCTACTGATATGCTTCAAATTTCTGATATCCCTAAATGGAAGTGGGATGGGATCACATTTGAATTTGTTTCGGACCTTCCTAAAACCCTAAATGACTCTATCTAGGTAATTATGGATAGATTAACCAAATCTACCCATTTTTTTCTTGTAAAGACCACCTACACCACCCATCAATTAGCAAAGCTAAACTTAGATGAGATTGTGTCCTTACTTGAGATACCTACATCTGTCATCTTTGATGAAGGATCTAAATTTTATTGTAGCATTTTGGAGATCATTTTAAGAAGCTTTGGGTACTCCACTACAAATTTCTTTTAAAGGGGGAGAATGTTATAACCCTCGTAGCCCTCTTAGAATTAATTTACATTATAATGAATCCTTGTGTTTATTTTTAAGTGAATTTAATTTAATTTTATTATTTTTGGTTAATGAGTATTTTTGACCTTTCAGTGCACAGGGCAATGGGGTAGGATGTGATAAACATCCCATTGAATCGATTTTTTGATCTGGGTAGTTTTAAGAGTTTTAGTTAACCAAACATCACAAGGTCAATAAAGAACCAAGAGTAGACTTCATTTCCTATATGATGACTTTAGGGTTTCAAATGAGCATCATTAAGAGGCATTTGGGAAGGTAAAATCTTATCCCAAACTCCTTGTCGGGGAATTTATGATTTCATGTTTGATACTTCTCCCAACATCCTTAAGGAGCTTGAGAGTTGTCTCCCTATTGGCTAGCATGGATTTAAAGGATTTCAAGCATTTAGGCTAGTACCATGGGTTCACGCATATACTATTGTGACTAAAAAACACTATTTAATAGTTGCTAGATCCTTAGTGTGTTATTCTATACCTAAGAATCATTTATGCATGACTTTTGTATGAATAGGTAAATTTCATATGACTTAAAGTAATTTGGTATTAAACTACTTAGGAATTGTGAAGTTGAAATGACATTTATAGAAGTATACTTCTTGGAACTTGTTAATTAATAATTAACATATGACTATAACTTAGCAGTGATTGTCACGAAACATACTTAGTTATATTAACTTGATGGTATGTGCTTGAGCATTGATGTGTGCCATGCTTGAGATGTGAGTAAGGGTTGCGTAGGGTCAGTAGAGTACTTGCTTGAAGAACAACGAAGTGCACCTGGGAAAAGTGTGAATCTTATGAGAAATTTTGAGAGGCTAAGTCCCAAACTACGTGTTATATGTTTTGGGAGGACTTGCTATATTATTCAGGTCAAGTTAGTTAATTCCTTCATATATTTATATGTTATGTACATGCTATCAAGGGGTGTTCATTGGGTTAGATTGACCTTCAAACCTGCTCAACCTAACCTAACCCGCACATTGGGTTTGTTTGGATTGGGTTCGCAAGTTTGGTTATGGTAAAATTTCTTTCAACTGCATTAACCCGCTTGAAACATAGATATGTATATCACACTTATGTTAAGGCTTCAGTCCCTTCACAGTTTACGTTGTTCACCCCTCCCTAGGTCTAGTCCACTTTGGCATTCAACAAACGTAGGCAACCACCAACCACTACAGCCATATGGCATTGCAAGCTCGCAACCACCACGACCATCTCACATTTCAAGCTCATAACCATCGCAACCAACTCCAATCGCAGGCTTGCCGCCACTGCTGCAACCAACTAATCATCACTCATCGAAATTCACAACCAAGCTAACCAAGCATTAGAGCCATAAATAACCCTTCCTACAAGTTCTATGTGTTTGCCAATCAATCTAAGAATAAGCCAATGTTTGTTTTTTTGGAAGTAATCCAACCAATTTCAATTATGGCGCTCCTAAATATTCGCTATCATTGTGAGGAAGAAGAGAATCTATAAAATGTAATATTTGTGTAGTACTGCTCAAAAGGCACTTAATTTAATCAAGTCAAATTAGAAATTTCCTTTATTTTAAAAGGTTAGACAAGTTTAAATGTTCAAAAATTCAAATTTAAGCTTATAATAGGAATTTTTGAAAAGTAAATATGTGGTTGAGTTTTCAGGGGACTACAAAAGCTACCCAAGAAAAATCTTGGGGATTGGGTTGAAATGGCCCAGTCCAGTCGAGTAGTCTACCCTTAACGGTCGATCAAACCACGGTAGATAGCATATATAAACTTTATTTGGGGTACTAAAACTATAAAAGAAAATAGGGTTTCGACCAAAGCTCATAGAGGTATTTTTTGAGGTATATTTTGCTATATTCTGAGGTATGTTTTGGGATTGTAGGCATTAGAAGGATAATTCTAGGATACATTACATATCTTCCCTCCTTAATCATGGGTACAACTTGATTTGACTCTGTTCTTGATCCTAAGTAGATCTACTAGAAACATGATTTGATGTTATTCGAAGGTAAGTTAGCCTTCCTATATTATGTGTTTAAGATTTTTTTTCCATTATATTCAATTTCTTCAAGGTTACAATATATGCCCAAAATTCTATAGAGTTTCGAGATAGGACTTTTGAGGTTTTAATTATACTTATAGGTAATCTGGTCATATCGTTGTAGTTTGAGACTACAATAGAACAATTCAAACACTTATGATGGTATTGTGATAGTGCTCTGACAAGTCTGGTGAGTGGATATGTGTCTAGTAGTGCTAGGGACTTTATACTGTGTTATGTGTTGTCAGCCTCTAATTACTAAATTCCATTTAGAAAATGCCTTCTGTGTATGTTACTTTCTAGAAACTATTATTTTGTTTAATATTCTAGCATTTTGTGTGAACTTTTATAAGTTATCCTATGTATCGTTGGCCTCTTTTAGTTAAAGAACTTAACTTTGAAAATTCCTTTCTTATTTTGCTTTGTTTGAAAACCGTCATCATTTTATGAACTGGTTTAAGAACTACTCCTTGCTTAGTAGAAGAAAATAAGGAGAGATGAATGATAGCTTTTGATATTTTCAATTAGAAAGCTTCTCCTTGCTTCTTGACAATGTGGCGTGAAAACCCTCTAGGGAATTACACAAAAATCTCACTTTTCTCTCTTGTGTTTCTCTCTAAACCTCACGACTCACTCAATGAATTTTTCTCTCCACGAATTTTTCTCTCCACATGTTACGGCACACTAGGGAGGGGTTAGGTTAACTATATATATTAACCCAATCCTAGGTGTTTCACACCACTTAGGGTGCTAATAGATAATATGTTATCTAATGTAATATATCAATTAATAATCTTATTATTAATATGATATTACATTATTTCATTTAACAATAAAATAAAATAACTTATAGAAAGTATATTATGTAATTGTTATATCAAATAATAATCTCATTATTAATTTGATATTACAATGTTTTATTTAACAATTAAATAAAACAACTTGGAGCTTTCTAATTGCTTAATGGTTAATGTGCTTGGGATTTAAATTCTAGTACTGGAATTTTATCTATGCAAAACCTCGTTGACCATTTAGGCTTTTAGTGCATTTAGGACTCCTGAGGAATTAAAACTCTTTATAATTCCTATCCTATCACTTAGACTTTTAACTACTTAGAATAATTAAGCTTGAACAAGTCAAACTCTATCTCTATAGTAGGTTGGCCGAAAATAAAAGAGAAGGGGTAAACAACAATATCCATTGTGGTACTTGTAGACAAAAAAAGAGGGGAATGTAGGATTAAGCTATTTTTATGCGTGAGATTAACACATGATAAAAATGATTAATGCCTGTAAGGAGCATTTGAGGAGAGCAAGTTAGATTGGAAGATGTCATGAACGAAATGGAGAGGAAGAAAAGATGAAGATATGAGAGAGACATTTAGGGGGGTGTGGAGAGAAAGAAGGAGTGAGTAGGAGAAAGGAAAACGAAAAAGAAGGAATGACTCAGTAAAAAAATGAAAAGCCACATGGATGCCGCATTAGTCATTTATGGTGATGGCATTAATGGAGTCAGTGAGAAGGACAAATTTGACTTATTTTTACAAGTTAGAGCTCAATAGTGGAACAACAAAAATTAAGAGACTAAATTGAAACCTTATAAATTTAAGGGATCAAAATTGTATTTTCTTTATTTTAAGGGTTAAGCTTATTTGCAAATGTGAATGTCATGTTGCGGGTAAATTATGGGCTAAATGTTGAATGTAGGACCAGACCATGTCCAGCATCTAGCATTCGGTCCAAATAAGAATTAAAAAGGAAAAAAAAAGTTCGCCCATGGCCTTAACCGGTATAACCAATGGGTCATACAAGCCAGGTCCTGTTATAATTAACAAGTTGTTGAAATAACAATCAAACCCACCCTTTTTGGTGGGCTAAACGGGATAGTCCATGGGGCTTAACATATTGACACTATAGTGTTCGTGTTTGGCACATGTGCTAAACACATCACATCACTTTAAATTATATCTACATATTTTATATTTTATTTTATCATAATGACCATATATCGTGTCTTGTGCATTTACTTCTTAAGTGTGCATGTTTCTTATAATAAAAGAGTTCCGACAATGATATGTTTAAAGTTGACTATGCCTTTATACTTATGTTACAAACCATAAAGCACTTGATTGTGATTAATTTTGTTGGTAACAACATCCCTCTTTCTAAGGGGCCGTTTGGGAGCGCTTTTTTTAAAAAAAAAAAAGCGCTTAAATAAACAGAAATGCTACTTTTTTTTGAAACAAAAAAATATTGCTTAAAAAATAATTAGGTCCAATGGAAGAGAGAGAAAATTTTGTAAACAAATATACCCCTAAAATATTTCACAAATTCTTTAAAAAGATCTTTTATACATCATTTTTAATAATTTTACATACTAAAAAGACTTTTATATTTTTGCATCCAAATGCAAAATATTTGTTTTTTTCAGTAAAATCACTTTTGTGCAACTACATCCAAACATTAAATACCTGCTTTTTTTTAAAAAAGATCACTTATATTTAAAGCATTTGATTACCTTTACTATTTTTATTAACTACTAAATTTTGTCTTTCTTAATCTTAATCAAACCAATACTTATAGCGATTCAAAT
>JASKGM010014654.1:0-34150 GCA_034509205.1 Ceratonia siliqua
TTTAAAATCCGTTGCTGTACTCATATTTTAAATCTTATTGTGCAAGCTGGTTTGGGCCTTGTTGATGAGATTATCTCTAAAGTTCGTAATGGTGTGAAATACTTGAAAAAATCAGTCCTTAGGAAGAAGAAACTCTATGATATTGCAAAGAAACATTATCAACTTAATACAAAGAAAAAGTTGAGAATTGATGTAACTGTTCGGTGGAATTCAACTTTTTTAATGCTTAATCATGCCATTTATTATAAACAAGTTTTATAGCACTGGGGGCAACAGGATAATACTTTTAAGAATTTTGTACTTTCTGAAGAAGAGTGGGAGAAAGTTCAATTACTTCATCAATTTTTAAATATTTTTTATGATGTCACGTGCATGTTTTTTGGTATAAAGTATCTCATTTCCAATATATATTTTAAGGGTGTGTGGAAGGTACATGCTCACTTGTTGAAAGAAATGTCAACCCCACATAATTTCATGTTTGACATGGTTTCGAAGATGAAAGAAAAATTTGATAAATATTGGGCTGATTACAATATAGTCTTGTGTTGTGCTGCTGTCTTAGATCCTAAGTGCAAGTTGAGATATTTGGAGTTTTGTCATGAAAAAGCTTATCATAACTTGGATGGACTGACACATGTTGTTGACACACTAAACAATTTGTATGATGAGTACAAGAAGTATTATTCTTTCACACCACTAATAACTGAGGCTAGTGGCAGTGGAAGTGGGGATTTGTGTGTTAGAAATGATGATTCTTTTGATGAATATGAAGATTTCTTGAATTAAAGGTCTAGTCAGTCTGAAAAATCATAGTTGAGTCAATATTTGAATGAATGGTGTCTAGACATTTGAAGCAAAATTGACATTCTTGAATTCTGGAGAATAGCTTCAGTGCAATTTCCTATTCTTGCATCAATGGCTTGTGATATATTGGCTATACCAATATCTACAGTTGCATCTGAGTCAACTTTTAGTATTGAGAAGAAAGTAAGAAAGTGATAAGTCCTTGGAGAAGTTCATTGAAGTCGAATACCATTCAAGCATTGATTTGTCTTGAAGATTGGATTCATGTAGGAGACGATAACCTTTAATATTTTTTTAATTCGTTGATTATTTATGTATTGAATATTGAAGAAATATTTGATCTATTAACAATTTTTTTAATATTCCTTTAATATTTTTTTAATTTGTTGATTATTTATGTATTGAATATTGAAGAAATATTTGATCTATTAACAATTTTTTTAATATTTGCAGTTAACTTGAGAGATGAGACTGATGGATCAGCATTGAGTAGTGATGATGATAATGACATTGATGTACAAGATCTAAGCTTTTGAGATGATAATAATGACACTGATGTACTTGATCACTGTTCAAACTTGTATATGATTTTGTAGCTATTTTCATGTACAAAAAAGTATTGCTGTTATTATTTTATTAAAATATAAATTGCACTTACAAAAATGAAAAGAAAAAAGTAACTAGTATAATAGGCCAAGCTTGGGTTTTACCCATGGGCTTGGGTTAAAACCTAGCCCATGAATATGGACTACATAGAAGGTAGGCTTGGGCTTAAGCCAAAGTCCACACATATAAAGCCTACTAGGCTTAGGTCCAAGCCCGGCCTGGCCCAGCCCATGAACAGGTCTAGCTACGAGGGTTTACAAACACTAGGTTTGCAAATTAGACAAATCAATGTTCAACATTGACTTCTCGTAATTTTAGAAATTATGAAGAGTGCAATCATGAGTTTTTGCGAAATAACTTCATGATTAATAAAATTGGATTATCTTATTGAGGTTAAAATAATCGCCAAATTATTGGAGTTTGAAATTCTCCAAACGGATTTCTCACCTAGCTTTGGAGAATTCAATCCACACTAAGTTAGAATAAATTCAAGATGAAGTTAATTGATATCATTTCAACTAATGTCTATATTAAGATAAGAGTTGTCTTAATTTAGAAAAAGAATTATTTTAAGACAAATGTTGTCCTAAACATGCTTGAAGATGTGAGAAACATTTTTGTTACAAAAGAAATAAACATAATTATTACATTAGTTATTTAAATTAAACAAGTATTGTTTTAATTAGACAATAAAATTTTAAGACAAATGTATGTCTTAATCAAGATAAGTATTGTCTCAATTTAGACATCCTTTATCTTAGTAATTATTTTTGATTTAACTACTTTAAATTAATATTTAAATTTTTTAAATATTTAATTTGAAGAAGTTGATTAAAATAAAATTAAGTATCCATTTAATTAGGAATTTTGGCTATAATATTTTATTAGGATAAAATTAATTAATTAATTAATCATAATATTGTTGTAAAGTTTGAATTGTTCAAACTTGTGAAACAACTCCTCCCCATGTGATAGGGAGGTGTATGGCTAAAAGAGGGGAATTAATTTTTGACATAGTTATATATACTTCCTTCTAATTATCCTAGTTATCTAAGTGAATAAGAGTTAAAAATTAAAAGAGTTTTAATTTCTTAGGTAACCTACATTCACTAGGAAATTAACTAAGTCATAGCGAATTTATTTATTTTGTAATTCAAGTATGACGAATTAGAAAGCCACACATGTTTTATTTAATTGTTAAATAAAATATGTTATTATTAAAATTAATAATATGATTATTAATTGATATATCATTAGATAATTTGATTATCTAATATTCTCCATTATTAGGCTTGTGAAACCCTAATGGTTAGGGATTGATTTTTTAAATTACATTCAAATGCTCTCACATGACTTAGGGTTAGCATACTATATATATACAATCTCTTTGGTACAACAAGTGAATATTTGAGAGAGAAAAAGTGAATTTTTTGGGATACCAATATAGAGTTCTTCACGCCATACTAAGAGGAACAAATGAGAAGACTTTTTAATTTACTTTGAAAGCTATCAATTATTTTCTTTTATTTTCTGTTTTTATTCCAATCACTAAGTCTATTCAGCGTAGGTTTTGTGGATTGGTACTTCCCAAATAATAAGTGATCAGTGCGCTTATTAGGGAAGCATACTACAAGGTTAAAGTGATTACAAAAAGTATGTAAAATTTCTATCTATTTTACCTTTCTTTCTAGCCTTGAGTTATTTACCTATGTGTTTTGCTTTCGCCTGTTTACAAGTTTGAATGTTTTAAAAATTTTAAAAACCCATGCTTGTACAGTAAAAATTTATAATAGATAACTAGATCCAATAATTGGTATAAGAGCCCATGGTTCACGGCTATATGTGTGTATGATGCATGGTTGGCACCTAGAAATCATTTACAACGTATGATTATATGTATTATGTCTTTGATATGTTGTTTTTGATTTAAATTAAATTTCTGGCCATATTAATGCCTTAGAGGAATTTCCTTATATTTTTGGGATGTAACAAGAAGGTTGATCTCTATGGTCATGTTTCCTTCTTGGTTTATTTTTATTAATTTTTAAATTACAAATATATTGTAAATGACAAGAAGCCACCAATTGTAACATGGAAACCATGGCAAGCCCAATAAAGGTGTGAGGACCTATCGACAGAGCTCAAGGCATGGTAAGTTGGTGGAGGCATCCCAAAAGTCCAAGAGTTGGAGCAATCATAAGGAATGAAGAAAATAAATATAATAGTTTAAGATTTTATTTTTATTTTCTAGGATGGACATTAATATGGTATTGGTATTATATTTAATTTTATAATATATGATATAACATGTCATGTAGACTAGTATATGCCAATCAAACTCACAAGCTCATGTATACATTATGTTTTATATTTTAAAAGAGTTTTAAAACGTTAAAACATAAGAAAGATGAATAGTTATCAAGTTGGCTAATTAGGATTTAATTTTTTAATTAAATAAATTAGTTAGAAATTAATGGTACATAATTGATAAATTAGTTAAAAGTAATTAATTTTCAACTAAAGAGTTTAGTTAGAATTAAGTCACCTAATAACTAATTAGTCAATTAAATTATCTAAGTTTATTTTCAAACTAAGAGTTAGTGTGAAAATAATTAGGAAATACATACGGAATTAAGTATATAAAATTTCTAAATAATTAGTAAAAGTTACTAATACAAATCCTATCTAAAATGTTTAGAAAGGAAACCAAGTTCATAGGTGATTTAAGTTTTCTAAGAGGATGCATGCTAGAAAACCTGGTAAATCAACTTAGAATAATTAATCATAATTAATTAAAATATTGAGTGAGAGAGGGCGCTAGTAATCCTAGAACCCACGACCTCCAACCGTTAGTCCATTGACATACACTTAGTATTACTAGCTTGAATGTTGGAAAGAAGCATGTGCATCAACAACTTCAAGAAAAGTAGTAGTTTCTAAATGTACATACAAGTTAAAGCAAGTAGATCTTAGAGGACCATGCAAAGGACTTATCGAGGTTCAGGTTGATGGCACAATTCAAGCACCATCAGATGCTAACCAGCTCAATGGAGATGCTCAATGGGTGAAGTTTACTTATATTAATTTCTTCATCTTATCTGGGGAAGGTACTTTTGAAGGTTAAGGTGATTGCTTGGAAGCAAAATGACTTTGGAAAGAACAAAAATTGCAAGAAGCTTTCCATGGTAAAATAATATACTAATTTATCAATATCATAACTAGTTCCGGTGCATTCTCAACAAACTCTAACAAATTGCATTTCTTGTAAAATTTCAATAGAATTTTGGTTTTGGATTTCTCAACAATTCAATCATTTGGGATATAACTTCAAAAGATAGCAAAAACTTTTATGTTAATGTTTTCGGATGCGACAATGTTACATTTATAAACTTCACTATTACTGCCTTGCAAGTAATCCCAACACTGATGGAATTCACATTGGAAAATCAACTCAAGTGAACATTACTAACTTAAACATTGGCACTAGTGATGATTGCATCTCTCTAGGTAACGCCAGCAGAAAAATAACTGTTTTAAATGTGACTTGTGGACTTGGACATGGAATTAGTATTGGAGGCCTTGGAAAGTATCCAAATGAAGAGCATATAGAGGGCTACACAATTAGGAATTGCACATTCAAAAACACAGACAATGGTGTGGAACTTCTACTTCCACTGATTTGCATTTTGAGGACATTATAATGGTTAATGTTAGGAATCCTGTGATTAGAAATCAAGAGTACTACCCATGGAATCAATGCACAAAACAGGTACTTAACTAAAAGCCACTTTACACTTCTGAATTGACACAATTTAGACAAATTGAAAGTTAACATAATTATTTATAGGTACTAAATATTCAAGTTTTGTACAATGAAATAAATTCTTTGAAATTTTGATGTTTTATCATGCCAAATGCTACACATTCTTGGCACCAAAATTGTCTATTAACTTTTTTTCATTTGTGATTTCAATGTCCACAGACTCCATCAAAGGTAAAGATAAGTAATGTCACATTCAAAAATATAAGTGGTACTTCAGTAACTCAGGAAGAAACCAGTCTTATTTGTAGCAGCAGTGTACCATGTGATGTTGTGGAGCTTAGTAACATAAATCTCATATTCAATGGAGCTCCTACAATTGCTAAATGTGCCAATGTCAAGCCTATAGTTCAAGGAAAAGCACCATTTTGTACAACTTAGGTTGCCCAAAACTATGATATCCTTAATTAATGGTTTTTTTCCCTATCCATAAAAGAAATACAAAATATATATGATCTTTCATAATTAATGGGACCTCTAACCATAAGCTATAATAGTTTTGTTAATGCTATATATCCTGTAGTTTCATTTTCATAAATCAAAAAAATATTTCACATATTAGTCATTTCTCTTCTAATGATTCAATAAAAGGTATGACATTAGAATAACTTTTACAATTTGTACTTTCTTTATTGCGTAATATATCTTTGCAGAATCCTAATGCTATGACCATTGATTTAAATTTTCTGTTAGAGGAATAGAATTTGTGTAATTAATGCCAATAGTTACATTCTTAAGTGGATAAAATTTTATTACACTTTATGGAAAAGGTTAAAGCATTTAGTAAATTTTGTTTATTCTTCACAAATAAAAAAAATACTTTCTTCTCATAGAGATTTTAAACCTCAAATTCCTAACCTTAATAATAATTGCATAATCTTTTAGGGCCATAAAAAGAAATTTTTGTTTTTGAAAACATTCAAAATTTTAATTGATTTTAGGATATGGTTTGCAACTAAAAGATTGGGTTTGGGGATGTGTTAAGTAACTCACATTACCCATTCATAAGTATAGTTATCCAAGTTAGTTTTGTAAAAATTATCATATAACCTTAATTATATTAGCGTTATCCTTATCAATCACATGCAAAGAAAAAAAAAGGTGATGAAAAATTGAAAGTTGGGACAAAAAAAAGGAAGTGTTTATAAAGAAGGCTTAACTTGGTATGAAAGTTTAGGGACTATCTACTACTTGGAAGGGATGAAAGTCCATATAGTTCGATAAAAAGAATTTTGTTGGTTGAATTGATTTTAACAATATTTTTGTGAAGAAGATGTTAGCTCCTATGGTTTCATACTTTAAATGTTCAAAATGGTTTTGATTGATGTCCTCCAAAAATACAGAAATATAAGTCACGATTTATGCTACACTAATTAAATTCTTCAATGGCATATGATGTAGCTACAGACAAAGAAGTAATGGACATTCATGAGAAGGAAAATTTGTTGAAAAGTCAATGATGGCATTTGGTATAGTTACAAACAAAAGAGAAATGGGGATTAACGTGAGGATATATGTTGGAAAGAGTTGAAAAGTCAACAATGGCATTTGAACAAATAAGAGAAACCATGAGGGGAAAAAATGAAGAAGAGAAGCAAAAGGTTATCAAAGAAAAAGGGATCTCGAGAAGGAAACAAGTCATGAAGGAAAAGCCAGCAAATAAACTACAAAAACAATGGGTACAAGCGTAAAGATGCTTAAGCAAATAAGAGAAAATCATAAGCACATTTGATGAGCATTTAATGAAAAGTCAAACACGAAGAAGGAAAATAGGTTGCCTCACACCATTAGTCATTGAAAAGGGAAATAAATTATTTCTTTTCATAAAGGAAATTATTAGTTCCCTCCTTCAATAGTCCGTTGTGCACAAAAGAAACAAAATGCTCTCTCTTCTTCTTTGCAACAGACTCACAGCAAAGAGAATGAATCTACAAGGAACAAAAAGCACACTCTACAAGTCGAAGTCAACGGGAAGAAATAGAAGAATCTTGAGTCTGATAAGAAAAGAGAAAACATCACGTTTCAATAAAGAAAACATGAGGCCTATTTGAGGCAACTACTTTAGGGTGAAGGAGGCCAGAAGAAGAAACTTCTCTCCCTCAACGACTAGCTCCAAGAAGAAAGGTATATGAGAAGAAATGACTAATTAAAATGAAGAAGATTTTCTCCAATGGCTATTTTCCAAAAGAGATTTAAAAGGAGAAGGCAACATTATTTTAGGAAAAGAAGTGAAGAACAAAGAAAAATCTATGAGATTTTGTCCTTTGTTCCTATGGTTATTTCTATCATCTGAGAGCTTATTTGTTTAAAACAAACCAAAACATTCATATTAGTTTTGATCTACTTTGTAAGCGAGGAAAAACCCTTCATCCATTGTATATTATGAGATCGTTTATGGTGAGTGAGTAGAAACCACTTGTATTCATTGTTGGTGAGCATGTTCAAAATCACCTTATTTGTGGTGAGTAGAAAAAACCACTTGTTGGTAGTGATCAAAGAAAAACTAGAAGTGTATTGGGTTGCTTGATAGTGAAAAAATCTGTTAGTAGTCAAGGGGCTAAACCAAGATAAATTGATATACCAATTCACCCTCTCTTGGTATTTTTTACTTTCAATTGGTATCAGAGCGGGTTTCTAATTTTGTGCTTAACAGCCTTGAGTAAAGATCTGTGCAGGTATTGACAGCAAGTTTGATGAGGGGACACTTTACTAAGGGCCATTGCATATCTACACCATCATTCTTTGATGGAGCAAACTATACTCATTAGAGTGGTAAAATGAAAGTGAAGATATTCCAATCCATAAATTGTTACATGTGGTGTGTCATAGAGGATGGTTACAATTATAATCCAAGGAAAAAGTGGAATGAGTATGGTAAAAATCCATTTTATTTCAATATTAGAGCAATGCATATGATATTTAATGCTTTGAATGAAAATGATTATGCCATAATTAAAAATTGCTCTAGTGCTAAAGATATATGGGACACTCTTAAAGTTTTATATCATTCTAACCCCATTGTTAAGAATGTAAAATTGATAGTTTTTGAGAGAACAAGGAAGAGGTACATGAAAGCCAACTAGAGAAAGAGAGTTCTCATGAATCCTTCATCGACAAGAAGTAGACAAAAAATCTCAAGAAGCGCTCACCAAGCAAACAATAGAAAATGTTCAACACATGACTCAAGAGAATTTATTGCAAGATCACGAGAAATCCAGGGATGCTATAAAGCATTGGAAGAATAATGAACACAGGTGGAAGAAGAAGCTGAAAATTGCCGATAATTTATTGGGAGAGGTATATAACTCTAATCTTGTTACAAATTTTTCTCATAGTAAGTTGCAATGCTCATCGAAAGAGTCACATGAGGAAATTTTGTTGAATGACAAATGTACAAGTTGTTGTGATCCAAAACTTGGAAGTGATTTACTTATCAAAAATTCAACTTGTACATTTTTTGAGCGTCTCAAAGGGAATGAAAATGTGAATTTAAAAAGAAATTTAAGAAGAAATGATTTAGGATATTATCCTAACAAAAGATGTGTTTGGTATGTTCAAGGAAGGAAAATTGATTACAAGGTGACATTGATTCCTTGAATAAAACTTTAGTTCTTTGACAGTTTGGTATATTCAAGGAATGAAAATTTTGAATAATTTATTAAAATGACAAATATGTGTTTATGATGTAGCTGGTCATAGTTTAGAACAATGTGGAAATGAGAAATTTCATAGGAATTTTATTTGTTAAAAGTTCAAACTCAACTAGCCCATTTGTCAAATGATATTGCTATGGTAAAAAAAATTGACACTTGTCATTCTCTTGTGCATTAAGAGAAAGCTTATATGTTGGTTCAATAATTGCTTGGGTATCTAAGGGCACATGCTTAAAAAGGGCAACAAAGGTAACACTCACGGACCTAAGACAATTTTGGTAACCAAAAAAATGATTTTTTGTGTAGATATATATATTTGAAATCTGAAAGGTAAAGAATGATGCTTAGATCTTGGACAATAGATGCTCAAAGCACAAAAATGAGGTTCCTACAACCTCATATTCTTGAAGAAATGAGGACATAATTATAGCTAAAGGAAGATTGCACATATTTGGTGATGTCCATATCTTACCTTCCTTAAATGCTTTGATTATGCCCTAAATATTTACACATATCATGATGATAAGGAATACACAATGCTTTGGATTAATTTCCTTTGCATTCCACATTAACTACACCTTATAAAATGAAAATGTGTAAAATTAGATATGGATACAAATTTGGTGAATGCTTATATGTGCTACAACGGTGAATATCTTGACTTTGGGCTTGAGTGCAGTACTTGATAGCGTTATATAGTGTTTTATTGAAATATCTTAAGGATATAAAGAAATCTGGGTGTTCAAGAGTGTGAAATTTCAATGTTGATAAGAACTTTGATTGTGATAATGTCCTTTACATATAACGACTATGGCAAAATTTTATACTTTGTCATGCTCCTCAGCATGATCTGGTAATCCATTAAACTCATCACTTATAAAATCCATAAGCAATTAGTTTTTCTCCATTGAACTTAATTTTTCTAACAAGTTTGATTTCTCAACCTCCATTTGAGTATCAAATGATTGTTGAGCTAGGGAGGACGTTACTAGGAGACCCGGTCTGGAAAATTTTTGTGAGGTGGATTTTTTGAGAAACAATTACCACAAATAATTAAAGGAGGTTAACATGATGTTCTAAAAAAAAAAAAAACCCAGGAGGCAAAACTAGATAACACATAAAACCATAAAAGACTAATAGAATGCAAACATAAGACCATATAGATTTCATTTCGGTCTCCTAGAACTCGAGATTGAGAGTGAGAACTAAACCAGATTGAGGACCCCTGGACACAGTGAGAAAAATAACTAAATACATTAGTACTCTTTGTTAATTTTGTTTTTGTAGTTATACTTTTGGTTCCATTTTAGATACTATTATATTAAAGTTTGACAAATTAAATAAATATCTTAAAAAGAATGATCTAAGTAAACACTGAAAAAGAACATAATATACCCATATTTTAAAGCAATATTTAATCAAAAAAAAAATACAACCGAAATAGATCATGGACTTCCAATATTTATGACATCCTTTAATTAACAAGAACTCAAACGAACTTAATATACCCATATTCCACAGCACCTTAAACCAGAATTAGCATCTAATTAAACCCAAAATCGTATATAAGATTAACTTAAATCTGAGCTCAAAATATAACTAAAATAACTCCATATGTTTAGATAACACCATGATCATTCTCTCTTTTTCTATTTTTCTCACATTCATCACCTTGCTAGGGTGTTTAAACCTAATTCAACTATCTTCTGTAAATAGGAATAACACTGGCTCTGGTTCTCATTATTATTAACCTGAGAGTAAGCTAGGAAGAAAAAGAAGAAAAACAGCCTGATTGTGTTTTTTGTATGCTTTTCTATCCTCACCAATTATGATATTTGAAATTAAACCCTAATAACTCAACAACTACAAAAAGACTAGTATATATACAAAGTTGTATACATAACTCTTGAATTAAAGTTTTAGATGGTATTGACAGCTTCCGTCTTCATCGTGCTCTCCGTGATCACATTAGTCGTTCCTTAGTAACCTTAGGAGGAATTGTTTCTCCTTTGAAGTTTGTGGAAATTAATTTGAACAATATCCTTTTCTTCAATCGTCGTGATTTTGAGATTTCCCTATATTTTTCTGTTGTTATCAATTATCTAACTAGATGAATTAGAACTTGGCATAAATAGTGATTGTTACATAATAGTTTAACCTGAAGATGTTGCATACGAAAAAAAAATAATTGTTGCTAGACAGTATATATTTTTTCAAGACTTGACAGCTACTATTAGCACAAAGGAGTATATTTTGTGCACTCATATTAGGATTACTATGTTATTTCTACCAAAAATATTGTATATTACATGTTTTTTTATTTTACTTTGTGGGCTCAGCCATACATTACTCTTTACTCAGCCCACATGCGGAATCTAGCGCCCAAGACCTTTTTTGAACTTGCTCTTCTTTGCATGCTTATTAGGCCTGATCCAGGCCAAGCTAGACCCTAGCTAGCCGGGTGGATACGCTAACTCTTCGAACATCTGTGTGCGTCATGGTCACTTGAATGACTTGAAATTTTTTTGGCCTTTCTCTTTAACGTTTCATTTTATGAGAAATTTCGCTCGGTCATTTGCTACTAGGACAAGCTCTAATTCAGGATGAGTAATACATATTTAGCAGTGTTTAATGTATAAATGCTCCCTCATTCCCAGATGTTTCCAGCATGTAGCATTTATTTAGTGCAATATTGAATTCTAATGCCATTTATCACTAAAATTTTAGAGTTTTGCTCAAACTAACTCTGATAGTTTCCCCAATTTTCTTTTTGGTTTCAAAATTTTGTGTTTATGGTGTGTTTTACCATAATTTAGGGGAAGAAAAACTAGGGTTTTGTTATTGAACAATTTATGGTTAAATTTGTTTGTTTGTGATCAAATTTGTTTCTCCTCTTAGCTTTGGGTTTCATTAGGCTATCGGGTATTGTATTGGGAATTGATAAATTGAGGATTTTATCTTAGGCTAAACTGCCCCTTATCCTTACCAGATCAATTTTTTTTAATTTTAAGTGGTAGGCATTAAAGGAGGATATAAGGTTACTTGCATGCATGATTGTTTTTTTATCAGAGCTTTTTATCAATGTCAATAAAGCTTTGGTAATATATTTGATTTGCCCAAAGTTAGAACTCTGAACTCTTAAGTACTTACCCATGAATGACCACCAACACAAAGGTAATGGAGGGTACAGAGTACAAGACAGCCTATGTACACTCAGACATTTGGTTTGTAACATGCATTCGTATTTAGTAGGCTATAACTTGTAGTTGTAAGGTTACAGACTTCATAATTTTGTAACAACTTCAAATTCATCATTTATACGTACTGTTTTAAGGAATATATGATAGGAATCTTGAACTTTTGTCATCTCATACCAATGTGATGAATGAGAGGAAATAGAAAAAGAGAATGATCATGGTGTTATCTAAATATAAGTGAGAAGGTATAGAGAATGGAATTACTAAGGAGAAAGGAGTAAGGTGTTAAGAAAAAGAGACACGTCACGGTGTAATCTCAAGGATATATGCCTATAAAATTTCTCTCTAGGAAAAAAACATAAGTCCCACAATGTTATCAAAGTGCAAATCATTAATTCTCCTACTGTGTATGGTAATAAGTACTAATTTCATAATATTTTTCTTTATTCTCAATCTATTTAGAGATTCCTATGAAAATTTTCACTCTATTTGTTCAAGTGATGTGTGATGTTATGGATTCATTTTTGATAACTGTAGCTTCATCTCCCTTGTTTCTATATTCTTCCATTTACCCACGAATTTAGGTTTAGGTTACCCTCACCAAAGAGTCAGACAAATTTAGGTTTAGGTTTCAATGGCTGGATAGTATCTTCTGGGAGTGGAAAGAAGGCTTCCAAGGGTTTCGCTTCAAATAGTGATTCTGAGAATCGCAGAGGCTACTCCATTTGCAAAGAGCTAATAAAAATCTCTTTGCTGGACAAGCATTGCAAGAAAAACCATTCGTTTAGTGGAAATTATTTCACAAAAATTAAAAGTATTTGAAAATAATTAATAATCATGCAATTTGTTTTATTTCCTCTTTTTTCATGATTTTCTCTATTCATGTAGGAACACGAATAATACTAAAGGTATTTGGCGCTACTAGTTATTACAAGGAACAACCATTTATATATGTAGATTGCTAAATGAAAATTTCTCTTCATTATTTGTTCATTTTTTTAATCGTTTTAAAAATGTCACAAGTGGGAATGTATTCTCAAAACAAGTGGCACAATTCTAATTTTTTCTAAAACAAAACATCTTCCATCCTTATCCAAAGGCAACTTGTAATCTTGGTTATACAATTATTATGGAATATTTGGGTGGGTTTATCACTATGAAGTGTCTTAGTCTTTTATTAACTTATTTTTATATTAATTAAACACTTGACTCGTTTATATTTAAATTATTTATTCATATTTAGAATTAAATTTAATTATTTATGTAATTAAAATGTATTTTTCTTGACTAAATTTATTTAATATTTTTATTAGATATCTCCCAATTTTTTCTGTTTTGATATTTTAAAATTACCTATTAACTTTTTTACTAATTATTTTTATTAAATAATTTTAATTTCAATAATAAATGTGATGAGTATTAACATATAATTTAATGAGTAGAAATTTAATTTTAATATCTAAATTTTAATAATAGTTGAACACATAATATATGTTTAATTTGTAAAAAGAAATAATATACTATTATATAACTGTAAAAAGTAATAGATAATTTTTTGATAACTTTCCACCATTTATTTTTTATTTTATTTAAAATAATATATATATATATATATAGGACAAGATCCAAAAATTACCTAATAAGGGGTTGAAATGTGTGAGAAATAGAGTCAGACAAATTTGATAAGACCCTAAGAGAAAAATGATAGACTAATAAAAATATTGGGTCAAGATATAGTAATTATGACTAACATCTTTACTTTAATAGGAAATTATGGTAACAACTAGCTTTTTGGTTCATTAATTATCATGTCAATTAACTCGGAGAATTTTTTTACAGATATAATTTTGTCATTTGTGTAATCAATAAACACAAATTATGTGTGCATTTTAAATAAAATAAAATCATTAATGCAATATGAGATTTATATTAGGCTTACTTCATTTTATTTAAAATATAAATATGAATTGAATTTATTGAGAATTGATAATATATATGTAAAAACTTCTCATTTGCTCAATTATTCATTTTGAGGCCCAACCAATAGATGGTTTCCCTTATGCTTTTCCATGACATCTGTTACAATCTTACAAATTGCAATACACTATTAATGAAAGCTTTTGCAGTGGCCCAATATGCTTTCAAATCATATTTAACAAAAATATAATTATTTCCCTTCATAGATGGTAATGATTGTTGAAAGTTACCTGGAAGAACAAGGCCCCCCTTTGCGGAATTGTGTCAATATATTAAGTGAGATATACCAAAGAGATATACCTGTGATCGGTTTACTTGGTATTTAATTTTATGGTTCATATTTCGAATTGGGTTCATCCCTGTAGTAATTAGATGAACTGAATTTTTGAAATGAAAGCGTAAGAACTCAACAGGACCCCCTCTCGTCAAAGAATGAGGGGTCCTGTTGAGTTCTTAATAATCATAATATTTTTTATTCATATAAATGACAAAATGAATAACTTTTTTCAATATTTCAAAAGGGGGCCAGGCCACCCCTTGCCCCCCTCTGAATCTGTCACTCTATATATATACATATATATATATATATATAAAATAGGGACTCACAATTCTTATGGAAATGGAGTGTGCTAAATGACTTTCAAATTTTTTAGTCACGGTCTTAGCATTTACTCTGTAAATTAATTTACATATTACAATTTTAAATTTTATAAATTTATAAATTTATTGTATTTGTTAATTTTTCATTCTATTATTCTTTATAATAAAAGATATATATAATTGATTTTTGTTGTTATATTTCATTAATATTTAAAAATTAAAAATATACTTAAGATAATAATTATTGATAAAATAAAAAAGCAATGTAAATATAGATTTAATTAATGTATATTGACAGATTTTGGGGAAAAGAATATATACCATCCCATCAAGGAATAAGTTGCAGATGATTTCCTCAGAAAAAGAGGAAATAGAGTTTTATTCAGATTAAAAAATTTAATTAATATATATTTAAATAATATTATATACTATACATCAATGAATCAGTTGCGTATGATTTCTTAAGCAAATGAAAATCATAAATTCTGTCCGAAGTTTAAATTTTAATAATTAAAGTTGAAAGCACATTCTATTGCATTTAGAACTGTCTGTCCATTGGTATGAGGAATTTTCTTCTTCTGTAATCCATGAGTGCCTTAATAAGCCATACAATATAGTAATTTAGTTAGTTGACAAAATTAGGACATGCTGTAGGCAAGAAAACTTTTACGGATATTAAAACAATATAAGATAAATTATATTTTACTTTCTTAATATTTGATAATATAACACTCAATATTTTTTTTATTTATGAATTGCATGTGATTCCTTTACAACGGCGTGAATATACTAATTTATCTTTATTTCAGTTTCTCAACAAATTGATGTTAATGGTAAATTGGTATATTCACATATAGTACTTTTAATTTTGAATCGCCTCATTTTTAAAGGGATAGAGCCTTGAAAATAAGACTCGAATTTAGGTGGGCTTATAAAGGCTTGGCCTATTTGGCCCGAATTTTTTAATAATTTTTTATCCTAAATAACACATGAATGTGTTACAGTATTAGAAATATAATTCTTTTTGAATGATATATGAAGATGATTTAAAATACCAAATGGGTATAACATTTAAAATATAATCAAATATCATTGTTGAAGATAATGCTTGATAGATGTTTTAATTTATAATATTAAGTTAGGATAATTTTATGATATTATTATTATTATTTAATTTGTACTTATTATTTATTATGTATAATTTATTTTTGTTGATATATACTTGCTTTAATTAATTTAGAATATGTTTTTGTTGACTTTTGTGATTAATTTTTGTGTGTTTTATCATTTTTTGTTAATTTTCTTAGTTAGGCTCTTTTAGGCGCATTTAGACTTGCTTAGGCCGAAAGTCCTATAAGGCTGGGGTAGGGCCTTCAAATTGAGGTCCGATAAAAAAATGCTAGCCCGACTCGGCCCTGTTTCTCTTGTGGTTCGAGGAGGGTCGAGCTGGCCCATTTTGACAGTGCTATACACACATTTATAAAGAAGACACATATAATTTTAGAAATAAGAATGATATCATTTATAATATTATTAAATCTCAAGATAGATAAAAGTATATAATTAATTGGTTAGAAAGTGTTAGAAACACAGAAGATGAAAAGAAAATGCTTTTTGAAGTTAGACAAGTATTTTCCAAAATACAAGAAAACTTTTTAATTTTGTTTAATAATAGGTAAATGAAATTTAGAAGTTCATCATTTAACAAGTCTCAAGAGCTTTAAATATAAATATATTATTGGGTAAAGTATGTTTTCTATCCTTAATGTTTGAGGGAGGCTTCAATTATGTCCTTTATGTTTCAGAAGTTTCAATTTTGTCCTTTATATTTAAAAAAGATATCATTATGGTCCTTAACCCTAACGCCGTTAACTATTCAAATAGAAATTACTAAAGTGGTAGTTATATGGAACACATGGACGACACTTGTTAGTGAAGTAATCATAATCTTTCCAACTATGCATCCTCTGTTTTATGCGTGTTAATATCCTCATCTTCAACATATGGGCATTGGAGGTCAAAGTGGGGTTTGGAAGGGTTACATTAGCCGCCATTGTCGTTGGGAAGGGCGTAATTTAGAGGGCACAAGTTGGTGGTGATGATAAAGATGAAAGGGCTACCGAAATGGCACCATTGCGGATCACTTGTGAACTTGATCTCGACGCATGATCCACAACTGAGCCCATTGTTGAATACAGCAGTACTTAGTGTTGCAGTGTCAACGCCATAGCCTTGGCTATATAAGTTACCATAGCCATAGGCCTCTCCTGCCGAAAGAACAGAGAAGACCATCAAAGTGATGAACATGTCACAAAATTTGAGAAATGGATATTCGTATTGGACATCTAGTAGTTGGCAAGTTTGAAAACTACAAAATGGGTATTCATGTTTTGCCTAACGGGAATGAAAGAGGATGTTCCCTTTTGTACATAAGAAACTTGAATGGAAAACAGAGTAACCAAGACGAAAAATTGAAGACTAACAGTAAAAGAGACAACTGTTTGTGTGGGTTTGCTAGTTTAATATAAGAGATTTAGTTTAGGTGAAGTACCCATAGTTTCAGAGGCATCACTACCACCATATAAAGTAGTATGAGCACTCTGCCATGCCCTACTGCTGTAGACACTAGGTAATCTGACCTCAGTTACTGTTAAAACAGCCATAAGGAAAACAATGCTGAAGATACTTACCACAACCATTTCTTTCAATTCTCTTGAAACTGCCAAGTGCAGTAAGGGTTTTTGAGGGAGTAAGGATTTCTGTTTGAGGAGAAAAACAGAGGAAGGACTGCTATTTATGGAGAAAGAAGCAGAGCAAAGCGGGGTAGAGTGAGGAATAAAAAGTGAAAAATTGTGAGACGTAATTATCTCCCTTAATTAATGTCCCTTGGTCTCCTTAAGCCTTAAATAACTTTTATTTTATATGCTATGAAGTAAAATCATGATAACCATTTGTGTATTATTCGCGGATATGGCGTTCTTTCGATAATCATTGTTGAAGATTTCTGATCAATGTCTTGCAATCTTAAGGATCTTAGTTTAATTCCTACTTGTGCTGAACTTTAATTTTATGTGCAAATGGTCTATGATTGCAACTCAGTTACCAGGAAGAACAGATAACGATATAAGGGTAGTTGAACATTGGTTGGAATATAATGCTTTGTTTTACATGCATAAAACAGAGTATACATAGCTAGAAATATTAAGATTACTTCGCTGACAAGTGCTACTAACCACGTCAGCAATTTCTATCTGAATAATTAACGGTGTTAGGGTTAGGAACAATAATGATACATTTTTAACACATAAGGGATAATATTGAAACTTCTTAAACACAAGGATGAAATTGAAACCTCCCTTAAACATAAAGGATAAAAAACATACTTTAACCTATATTATTATACTATACTTTATTCAAGATACAAACCTAGAACTTGAGCAGAAGTAATGTGTTTCTTAGGGTTCTGGATAAGCATATATCTTAGTTACAAGATCTTTGGCACTTTGTAGTTCCCTTTCATAATCAATATCACCTTTCAATATAGCATCAAATATTCCCTCTTCAGTCTATATAGTATATATTAATGGATAAAAGATTAGTCATCCCAAAAGAGTTATTGGCAAAAGAAAAACAAAATTGCAGTTCACATTTTTATGATTTAGCATGTAATCGATTTGTTTCTCTATAATTTAAACTATCTCATTTAATCCCAACTCGTATGCCATACTCATCAAACTACCATATATGGTGAACCCTATCCATGTTCCTAATTATCTCAAGGCTTTCAAGAACCCAAATCATACAATTTAGCAACACTACATATATTTTATCCTAAAAAAAAAACTAAATTTGAGAGCATTATAATCGATGCACCAAGTGTGCCATATTCTAAGGATTTAAATAAAGAGGATAATTGAATATAATTGAACAAGGTTAGGGATTCCAACCTCATGGTGAATTCTCACACAACCATCACTACACATAAGATTTGCATCTAGGTCCATACATAATGATTCCAACATTTAAGATAAGAACCGATGAGCCAAGTTAAGGCTCCTAACAAATAAAAATGAATTTGTATCATGGCCCTCTGCACCCGTATGGGTGGCTACGATGAATTTAACAAAAAAATGATATGAAAAATGCGCCCCATTATGGCCGTCTGCGCACGCATGGACGACCACAAATCAACATGCTTGGTCATGCTTCTTAAGCTACATGACTGGATCTAGACTTAATAAAAATATCTTCAAATGCTATAGGACACATTTCCCATAACAACATAACATAAATAATAATTTATATTATCACATACATTCAATCCACACTATATGCATAGAACAATCCTTTCATACTTATATTCTCTAACAAGGGTGTATCACTCACTTCTCCAAATCACAAAGTGTTGGCTGTAATGTTCTTTTCCTCAATAACATACTATCTTCAAATTTTTGAATTAGGGAATAAATCTTTTAATTAATTTAAAAGTAGTCAATATTTAATTCCATGCAAGTTATACTTAAAGGTCAGGGAAGAAAAAAAAACCCCCCAGAGTTGAAAAAGTTTAAAGGAAAATAGAAAAATGAAGATTTTTATTATGTTTATCAACTTTTGCAATTAAATTAGAAAGGTCCATATTTCTCTAAACACTACGTGGCTTTGTCAGGAACCCCCACATTGAAACCATCCTAGTTTATCTTATCATTCAATTGGGACTTCATCACTTTCCCATAGCTGCTGCTGTCCGTGAGTCAATTTCTGTTCTGCTAATTAAACATGTGGTTCTATTTTCTTCCTTTTGGTTTCCATTTCTCTGGTCTTCAACCTCGGTTCTGTTATGCGAAAGTGAGGTTCTAGAGTTACTGGCTTCAACAGCTGTTAGTTGCTCTCAAGGGACTGTGTACTTCCCTCTGTTTTCCAGTTGGTGCGGGAAAATTTTACTGTTAAGCTGAGTTCGTTTCATGAGATTTTTTTAGCTCTTTGTGGGGTTGGTGAAAGCTGGGTTAGTTCCTTAATTTAGATTGTTAAGTTGCGTGCTTGCTTTGCATATTACTAAGACAGCCGTGAATAATCCTTCTCTCTGTTTTACGAGTTTGGTTGCAGAATTTTTACCTGTATCTCTATTCAAGTGATGTGGTGAGGATGGGTAGTTAAATGTTGTTCTTCAAATTTCTTTTCTTGGTGGCTGTAAAGTATGTTGGGAATCTAAGTAAGGTAACTTCTATCTTGACCTTAAACAAGGTGGACAATCATAAATTATAGAAAACAAAAAGAAGAGAAAAGAAGGAAAGAAGAAGAAAAACATAATTGGAATTTAGATTATAATAATTAGTTGAGAGTTTAAAACTTTGAGTTTCATGTCTTTGTAATCAAGGTTAGAGGAAATGTGGTACTTCCATAACTTTAAGTAAAGGTTGGCTTGCAAGAAGAATTTCCAAGAGGAAAGCTAGTAAGAGTAAGGGGTTCTCATTTTTAGTAGGTGAGTAGAACTCCCACCTCTTTAAAAGGAAAATGTTGATTTTATATGCTTTGAATCTTATAGATATCTGAAAACCATGTTCCTAATTAAAGTAAGCTTACCTTTGTAATTAATTGTTTATTTTGTGATAATACTTATGATGTTATTTTTATTGTGTTGATTTGGGTATTAATTAAACTTATTCTTTGGTATTAGAATTGTATTAATGTGAAATGTGTGGATCTGTGAAGTGGTAAAGGAATTAGACTTTACTGTACATTATTATTTTGCCATTGTACGTTGGAAAAATTTTTATTCTCTTTTATTATATTCTATTGTTCAAAGTACCATGAATTGTGAAATCATAAGTGGTTTTGATGGATCTTTTAACTACTTCCATAGAGAAACCCTAGGTGCACTTAGTGTAAGTGATTGTCCATGGACCATACTCTGACATAGTATTATCCATGAGATTACTCTGGATTTGCATACCAGTGATCTGAATGCTGTTTGACAGGCAACTTGTTTCAGTGTAGTGTCTGATATCTGTGTCTCTGAGAGTTTATCTTGTGAAGAAGCAATGGATACATCTTGTTAAGTGTACTTAATTCTTTGTGAACATGATTATACCAAGGAAATTTTCTATATTAAAGAGTTTTCCTTTTTTTCTGTTAACGATAATTATTCTGGGCTTATCAGTATGTGATATATTTCTGATATTGTTTATAAGCTAATACTTTGTGGGGTTGATTTTGCTCACTGGGTCTGTAGACTCATTCCTTAATTTTATATTTTTTAGACAGCGTTGCAGAGCCCTCACCTTCTGTACATTCGGCCTCTTAGGACCTTGCCTTTGAAAGTTTAGTGGGTTATGTCTAGAAGGGACAATGGAGCAACCTATGGATGTATTGTGGACAGTTAGCAGTTTTTGCATGTGCAAGATAATGTTATGCATGTAATGTCTTATGTAAAGTTATTTTGTATGTGAATAGCATAGGAACTATATAATTGCTCTATGAACTGTTCTGTAGTGGCCACTGAGGCCCTTATGTGCTAAAGTAGGTTGGTTCACTTCTGTTTGTGCTGTTGTACTCCTGGAAATATTTAGTTTTCAGGGGAAACTTTGTCAAATTTTTTTCATAAAACTCTTGAACTTCAGTTATCAGACATAAACCTTTTGACTATTATAGTGAGTTACTATTCGATTAAGTGTCAGTTAGGCTTGTGGGAACTATTTTATAGTAGTTCTTATGCCGGTCACGCGCCTAGAGTGAGTTGTGACAAAGTTGGTATCAGAGCCAGGTTTAGGTCTATGGTAGGGCATTGGCATATAGAGGGTTTAACTGTCCAATTATGTGGTGAATTATGAACTTAGTTATAGTAGGTGCGCCCGGAAGCACATATCATGATTAAAGTTCATAAGACATCTGTATGTTGCTCCATTTACCTTATTCTAATATTCAAATTTTTTAGGGCACCAAAATTATTATATACTAAATCTTGTTGTTTTTTAAAAATGCCTCCTAAAACTCTGTAAGTAAATAATAGATTTATAAATTATTCATGATGATCTTGAAATGAATGTATTGGCATTAAAACTTTTAAAGGCCATGAACCACTATATTTAAACATAAAAAAATATTATATGCAAGCAAAAAATCCATATTCTACATAAAATAATCCCCTTTTTAATTAATTCAATAATATTCTAGATGATCATTGTTGATTACACGATATCCTTTAACTGTTTATCTCGCATTCTCAAATTCAAATAGGAATACATGTGAAGTGATCCAATAATCTCCTCTCGGGAGAATCCTTTTCAACTATCCAGCCAAGAGCGGTATTTCTCTCAATGGTCCACTATCTAGCCCCAAGTACTTACCTGGCAATAAGTCACCATCTAACCCAAAATTTATCCATTAGGTGGCATCTACTATCGAGCCCTAGGCAGCAAATTAATCATGTTTAGGTACACCTAGTAATTCAACACAAGGTAATTCAGTTTCTTGCAATTTTCACTAAATCCCTTTTGAAATCCTTAACTTTAATCTCCCAAAAATTTATGAAAAATCTTTTAGAACCCTTCCATGACTAACTTGGAGTGAAAATGATATTCAGGCTACTCATTTTGGTCCTATTGAACCATGGGGAAGTCCAAGTAATGTCGTATATTATTTTTTCTTGACTTGAAGCTTAATGTTTAAGTTTTTTTAAAGATTCGAGTAAGGATAACTTCATGTGAAGAGTTCTAATCTATATGTGAATTTGTAGACATCCTATTATTGGCGAATGGTATTAAAAAAAGAAAAAATTTTAAAGTTCAATATGAATTTTTGTTTTATGAATTTATGAATATTTTACAGTTTTTTCTTATAAATTTCATAAATATTCTACTCAAAGAAATAAATGATTTTTTTTTTCAATTTATGAATATTAAAATGTTTGAAAACAAATTAATAAATATTTTAATTTTTCGGTAAAACAAAATTTTCTTTTATTATATTATATATTTGAATATTGTAGAACTCAATGAATTCATATAATTAGCAAATATATATTTTTGTGAAAGAAATTTACATTTTAATTTTGATACTTATGTTTCCATCTTTTAAAAATTTTTATTCTATTAAAATTTCAAGAATATTTTTTATTAAAAAGTAGCAAGGGCGCATATTCAAAATATTTTTGTCAACTTATTAACCAATTTGAAACTGTTTTATTATAGAAATCTAATATCATTGTCAACGATATTGTTTTCAGTCACTATTGAATTTCGCTATGCTAATTATGGTTACCAAGAACATATTTTGGTTAGAAATTTGCTAAGTTTAGCAAAATAACAAATCATACTGATGTGACAATTTTAGTAAAATTTTTACATGCAAAGATCTATTAATTGTCTGGGTGCATATTCAAAATATTTCTGTCATCTTATTTACCAATTTGAAACTGTTTTATTATAGAAATCTAATATCATTGTCAATGATATTGTTTTTGTAAACACTGGATTTTGTTCAGGCACAAAAAAATAAAAACAAAAAAATAATAAAATATATATATATATATATATATATATATATATTAATAAAAAATTGTGAAAAAAGAAAGAAATAAATCGAATAAAATAAAGTAAAATTATGAAAAATTAAAAAGAAAGAAATCAATCAAAAATTTTTATTAATTAAAACAAAACAAAAACAAACAAAAAAGTACAAAAAAGTGATGCAAAGGGTATCATTTGTGGCAGCCCACTGAAAAAATAGTCTAGCCCATTTTCTCGCAGCCCACACCCACACTCTCAGACCCGATCCAGCCCATCACCAAACCGGGTGACCCACATCAAATGGTCCCCCTTCTCCTTCTAGTTTCTCCACACCTCTGTCATTTTCTCTCCCTCTGAACTCTGACGGTCCTCCACACCTTTGCTCTAATCACCTCACACATCAAATAGTCCCCCCCTTTGACGCTCTTCCATGCCTCTGCAAATGGAAGTCGCCTCTACCCTTAGCCTTGCGTTTCTGCCTCAAGCCTATGATCCTCGGCTACTTTGCGTTGCTATACTTTTTGGTCGCCTCTGACCCTGCTTGAACCCATGCGCGACCACCCCTGCCAGTGGTAGTGTTCGCGCACATCGCGTTGCGCATCGAGTTGGCTGCCTCGTTGCTATCCCAGGGCAGCTCTATGCTCGGCCATAAAAAGGGTAAGTGAGAAAAATCAAAGGGAGAAGAGGGTTTTCGGAAGCTCACAGTGAAAAAAAAGAAGCGTGAATTTTTTGGAAATCAGAAAAAGGGGGATTTTGTGTTCCCCTTCACGGAATGATTTTGAGAAAAAGGGGATTCACGGGTAAAGGGCGAATCCGAGGGAAGCCACGAAGAAAAGTTCGGGACAATTTGGTTCGCGATAGGAGGTAGATTTTCACCTTTTCATTTGATGTTTGTTTGCTTCACCTCTTGATTTCTTCCCAAAACTGTATATATCTAAGGATTCAAACCAATGAGGACGGCATGTGTATAGAGGTTTCTCCAGCTTAATCAAGGTTTATGAGTCCAGGAGTGTATGTTTTATTTCTGATTGGTGAACTGACTTAAGAGGGGGTGTTACTTATTTTGATTAAAGCTTAGCTCTGTTTTGACTGTCTCCTTAGGGATTGAAAATTAATATTTTGAAGGAAGACCATTTGGTTTGTGCTGATCTTATAATTTTATACCACCTATGATGCCATAACAGAATAACACTCATATGGGAGAGATCCAAGTTGCACGATTTTGAAGCCATTGTTTCGAAGCTTACTTTGTTGCGGGTTCTCAATAAGCCCCAACAAATTTTACTGGTTGAAGAAATTGACTTTTTTGTTTTTGGTTGAAGGCATGAACCAGCTTGCATTAAGGTTGCTATTGACTGATTCTGGTTTTGGTCAATTCAATGACCTTGATCTGTGATTACCTCAATTTTATTCAGTCTGAATATGGTGTTGTTTGTTTTAAAATACACTATAATGTTATGCTTCACACTGAATCATTTTTCTTTTCATTTACTTTGGAAGCCTAACTCCCCATGCGTTTCTCGGCCATTTTCTTAGCTATCCTCCACTTTCCCTCTAAATGATGCCCTTCTGTTTGGCTTTGCAAATTGGCCTTCAAGGGGTTAGTAACTCAGGTTCAAGTATCTGAACTCATGCTCTAAAAGCAAAGTTGCAATTACTTTAACTGTAAGGGTCCTTGAAAAGTAATGCTTGAGCAGTGTGGAATCGTTGGCCGTGTCTCTGATTTTTATTTCAAGGCAAGATGAATGCATATTTTGTGAGGCATTTGGTGAATGGGCTTCAAAGATTCATTTCTTGTTTTTTTAAAAAAAAGAGGTTCAAGGCCCAAAAGTATTTAAAAAAAAAATGTTATAATTAAAGGCCCAAGTGGATTGTTCTACAAGGCTTCATGGTCTATTTTATTTTTTTAAGAGGGTTCCAAAGACCTAATTAATTTTTAAAATGTGTTTCTGTAAATAAGTTTTAAAATCTATTAAACTTAATTTTGTAAATTAATTTTGAAATGCCCAAGTGAAAGATTTAAGGAAATAAAAACCCAATATCCGTTTAGGGACTTTCACCCTAACACCTTTAAAGAATCCCATTTTGGCCTAAATGATGATAAAAATAATATTAGGGACCTCAATACTTTTCCTAATTCAAGTTTGGACTCCAATATTTTTTAAAAATACTATTTTAACCCTAGACTTTACCAATTTCAAATTTTGTTATCCCAAGGATTCTAAAAGGTGGTGAAATTCAACATCAGGATTCCTCAATCCTCTCAAACATTATATGGAGAAACACTCTCCCATTCTGTTATAGCTTTATGTGGAAATTAAAATTCCCATACTGTCTTCTTTAATTTAAACATTATGTGGAAAAATACTTTCCCATTTTGTTTTAACTTTATGTGAAAATTTATTTTCCCTTAAAGTTTTTATTTTCTCAAACTTTATGTAGAGAATTAATCTCTCGTTTTGTTAGAGGTGGAAACCTAATTTCCTATATTGTCTTAATCCAAATTCTAAATTAATTAATTTGAACTACGTGGACCTTGATCCCTTAAGGGTACGTAGGCACTTACACAGTAAAATAGGTCCAATTTTTGTACTTATTTATTTTTCTTAAAATTAAATAATAAAAATGGATAATTCAAACACAATAATAAATTTAAGCACAAACAAATTTAGGGTAACTATCATTAGGAATGGACGTTGTGGGGTGCCTAACACCTTTCCCACACGTAATTAGACTCCTGAACCTATCATCTGGTTTTAAGGGCCAGTATTTGGTTTTAAAGTATCCCAATTATCTTTATAATTAATTGGTGGCGACTCCAATTTTTATCTCAGTATTTTTTTCCTTTTTGTCGCTTTAAGGTCACGACAGTGCTATTTTTCCCATCCGTCATGTTGTGACAGTTTTCACACACTATTAAATTTTGCAATGCTAATTATGGTCACCAAGAACATATTTTGGTTAGAAATTTGCTAAGTTTAGCAAAATAACAAATCTTACTAATATGACATTTTTAGTAAAATTTTTATATTTGTAATCCATATCTTTTGATTCCTTTAGCATCTCAAATGTGGTGTTTGCTAAAGAATATTGGCTTGTTTGCTAAAGGATAATGACACAATGCAGATTCTGTAGCCCGTAGTTAAACCCCTAACAAAAACTAGTACAACAGAATCTACAATAAAATAAAAGTTTGTTCACCAAGTTCGTATCCTTGAAGCTTCACTAGAGCAATATTAATAGTGTTCTACCAACTGTATTTTTCATCAAATTCTACAAATCACATTAAGCTTTAAAAAGTGAGTTAAGGTGAATATATAGAAAGAGAACATATCAAAATGAGTATGAGCTTGATTATTGTCACATTTTCTTTGCTGTTATTGCTAGCATCCTCTGCAAGAGCACAATTTGAGATCTTTGTTGTAACAAAATATGGTGCAATACCCAATGGATATATAACTCAGGTAAGAATATAATGAATTCACATAATTCAAAGGCATCTCCTTTACCCAGTTTGTTGTAAAACTATAATTGCTTGCCATATGTTGTTTTCATTGAAAAAAAACGTTATGTTTGGTTTTGTTCTTAAGGCTTTGACAAATGCTTGGAAAGAAGCATGTGCATCAACAACTCCAAGCAAAGTAGTAGTTTCTAAAGGTACATACAAGTTAAAGCAAGTAGATCTTAGAGGACCATGCAAAGGTCTTATCGAGGTTCAGGTTGATGGCACAATTCAAGCACCATCAGACCCTAGCCAATTCAATGGAGATGCTCAATGGGTGAAATTTACTTATATTAGTTTCTTCACCTTATCCGGGGAAGGTTTTTTTGATGGTCAAGGTACAATGGCTTGGAAGCAAAATGACTGTGGAAAGAACAAGAATTGCAAGAAGCTTTCCATGGTAAAATAATATATTAATTTATCAATATCATAACTAGTTCTGCTGCATTCTCAACAAACTCTAACAAATTGCGTTTCTTGTAAAATTTCAATAGAATTTTGGTTTTGGATTTCTCAATAATTCAATCATCTATGATATAACTTCAAAAGACAGCAAAAACTTTCATGTCAATGTTTTGGGATGCAACAATGTTACATTTATAAACTTCACTATTACTGCCCCTACAAGTAGTCCCAACACTGATGGAATTCACATTGGAAAATCAACTCAAGTGAACATTACTAATTCAAACATTGGCACTGGTGATGATTGCATCTCTTTGGGTGATGGTAGTAGAAAAATAACTGTCCTAAATGTGACTTGTGGAACTGGACATGGAATTAGTGTTGGAAGCCTTGGAAAGTATCCAAGTGAAGAACCTGTAGAGGGTTTCATGATTAGGAATTGCACATTCAAAAACACAGACAATGGTGTGAGGGTCAAGACTTGGCCTGGTACCCCAGGAACCTCTACAGTCATAGATTTGCATTTTGAGGATATTATAATGGTTAATGTTAGGAATCTTGTGATTTTAAATCAAGAGTACTACCCATGGAATCAATGCACAAAACAGGTACTTAACTATAAGCCACTTAACAATTTTGAATTGACACAATTTAGACAAATTGAAAGTTAACATAATTATTTATAGGAACTAAATATTCAAGTTTCTTACAATGAATTAAATTCTTTGAAATTTAATGTTTTATTAGGCCAAATGCTACACATTCTAGCTTAGCACTAAAATTGTCTCTTAATTTTTTTTTTCTTTGTGATTTCAATGTCCACAAAGTCCTTCAAAGGTAAAGTTAAGTTAAGGTCTCCTTCAAAAATATAAGGGGTTCTTCAGCAACTCAGGAAGGACTCAGTCTTATTTGTAGTAGCAGTGTACCATGTGATGCTGTGGAGCTTAGTAACATAGATATCTTATTCAATGGAGCTCCTACAATTGCTAAACATGCCAATGTCAAGCCTGTAGTTTATGGAAAAGCACCATCTTGTACAACTTAGATTGCTGAAAACTAGGATATCCTTAGTTATGGGTTTTTTTACCCGATGCATATAAGAAGCACAAAAATATATATGACCTTTTGTAATCAATGAGACCTCTAATGGACTGCCGCCCTCTAATTATAAGTTATAATAGTTTTATTAATGCTATATATATGTTATGTAGTTTCATTTTCATAAATAAAAAAAAAATATTTCACATATTAATCATTTATCCTCTAAGATTTTGTAAAAGTTTTGACATAAGTAATGATTGCGTAATATATCTTTGTGGAATCCTAGTGCTATGACCATTGATTTAAATTTTCTATTAGAAGAATAGAATTCGTGTAATGCCAAGAGTTACATTCTGAAGTGGATAAAATTTTATTACACTTTGAAAAGATGAAAACATTTAATAAATTGTTTCTTCTTCACAAATAAAAAAAATACTTTCTTCTCATATTTAATTTTATTAATGTTAAAAAATATATATTCATGAGAATTACATATAGATTTTAACCCACAAATGCCTAACCTTAATAATAATGGCACAATTTTTTAGGGCCATAAAAAGGAACTTTTTGTTTTGGAAAACATTCAAAAATGGTTTTTATGGAGTTTCTACAAATTTCAATTTTATGTTGAAAAGAGCAAATTATTGGAAAAATTTTTTTTCTTAATTTTTTAGAATGTGATTGCAATTGAAAGATTGAGTTTGGGAATCAGTTGTGTTTAGGAAAAATGTTAAGCATCCCATAGTACACATTCCTAAGGATAGATATCCAAGTCAATTATGTTAGCATTATCCTTATCAATCACATGCAAAGAAAAAAATTTGAAGAAAAGACAAAAGTTTGGATAAAAAAATGGAATTATTTATAATGCAGGCTTAACCTAGTATGAAATTTAGGTCCTATTGATCTATATTTGGAAGGGATCAAAATCCATATAGTTCAATAAAAAGAATTTTGTTGGTTGAGTTTATTTCAACAATATTTTTGTAAAGTAGATGTTAGCTCCTGTGGTTTCATGACACTTTAAATGTTCAAAATTGTTTTGATTGATGTCCCCAAACATACAAAAATACAAGTCTTGATTTATGCTACACTAATTAAATTGTTAAATGGCATGTGATGTAGCTATAGACAAAGAAGTAATGGGCCTTCATGAGAAGGCATATTTGCTGAAAAGTCAATGATGACATTTGGTGTAATTACAAACAAAAGATAAATGGGGATTAAAGTGAGGCTATATGTTGGAAAGAGTTGAAAAGTCAACAATGGCATTTGAGCAGCAAATAATCAAAACCAGGAAGGGTAAAAATACAAAAGAAAAGACAAAAGAAAAGAAGCAAAAGGCTATAACAAAAAAAGAAATATCAGGAAAGAAACAAGTCATAAAGGAAAAAGCAAGAAAATAAGCTTCAAAAGCAAAGGGCACAAGTGTAAAGATGCTTAAGCAAATAAGAGAAAATAAGAAGCACACCTTATGAACATTTAATGAAAAATCAAATGGAAAGAAGAAAAATATGCTGCCATACGCCATAAGTCTTTGTAAAGGGAAAGAAATCATTTCTATTCATAAAGGAAAATATTATTTCCCTCTTTCAATAATATGTTATTCATAAAAGAAACAAAATGCTTCCTCTTCCTCTCTGTAGCACACCGATTGCAAAGAGAACGAAGCTACAAGGAAAGGAAAGCATAATCTATATGTTGAAGTCAATGGGAAGAAATATAAGGGGCTGTTTGTTTGGGCTTACCAGAGAATGTCTTTTCTCCTTCTTCTGCAGGAGGAATGACTTTTTTTTAAGGAAAAATTATTTTTTGTTTGGATACAATAATTAAGAAGGGCTTTTGAAGAAGGGTGAACAATTTTGGAGATGAAAGTTTCTCTCTCTTCTTATTTTTCTCCTTATCAGGAGAAGTTACAATTTTTAGCTTCTCCTTATGGGAGGTTTTCTCCCATTTCATTAACTTATTATTTTTCTATAAGTTCAAACAAACAGGTATATTTTTATCAGAATGCATTATATTTTGAAAAGTAACTTATTCTCAAAATAGCCCAAACAAATAGGGCCTAAGAGTTATGAGTCTAATAAGGAAAAAGAAAACATCATGTTGTAATAAAGAAAACAACTACTTTAGGCATGCGGAAGCTAGAAGAAAGAAACTGCAACATCTCTCCCTTAACGGCTAGTTCCAAGAAGAAAGGGATCTTAGAAGCAACGACTAAAAAGAAGAAGATCTCCTCCAACGGCTATTTTTCAAAAAAGATTTAAAAGAAGGATACAACATCATTTTGGGACAAGAGAAGAACAGAGAAAAATCTGTGAGCTTTTATCTTATAAATACTTCTGTTCATCTAGTTTATTTCTATCATCTGAGAGCTTATTTGTTCAAAACAAACTAGAGTGTTCATACTATTTTCATCTACTCTGTAAGAGAGGAAAAATCCTTCATCCATTGTCTATTTTGAGATCATTTGTGGTGAGCAAGTGAAAACCTCTTACATTCATTGTTGTTGAGCATGCTCAAAATCATCCTATTTATGGTGAGCAGAGAAAATCACTTCTTGCTAGTGATCAAGGAAAAAACTCGAAGTGTATTGGGTTGTTTGACAGTGAAAAAATCTCTTTGATGTCGAGAGGACTGGATGTAGGTCTCAATATTTTGGGTTCGAACCAGGATAAATTGATATACTAATTCATCCCCTCTTGGTATTTTTGAATTTCAATTGGTATCAAAGTGGGTCTCTAATTTTTGTGCTTAACCACCTTGAGTAAAGATCAGTGCAGGTATTGATAGCAAATTTGATGAGGGGACACTTTCCAAAAGGCCATTGCATATCTACACCATCATTCTTCAATGGAGCAAACTATACTCCTTAGAGTGGTAAAATGAAAGGCTTCAACCAATCCATAAATTATTACATGTGGCATGTCATAGAGGATGGTTATAATTATAAACCAAGGAAAGAGTGGAATGAGTATGATAAAAACCCATTTTCTTTAAAATATTAGAGCAATGTATATGATATTTAATGCTTTAAATGAAAATTATTATGCTAGAACTAAAAATTGCTCTAGTACTAAAGATATATGGGACACGCTTAAAGTTTTATATCATTCTAACCCTATTGTTGAGAATGTAAAAGTTGACAGCTATAGAGAGTATAAGGAAGAGATACATGAAAGCCAACTTAAGAAAGAAATTTCTCAAGAATCCTTCATCGACACTGAAGTAAAGGAAGAGTCTCAAGAAGAGCTCACCAAGAAAACAATAGAAAATTTTCAACACATGACTCAAGAGAATTTACAAGTAAATGAGTCTAATCTTGTTACAAATTTTTCTCATAGTAAGTTGCAATGCTAATCTAAAGATTCACATTAGGAAAATTTTGTTAAATGACAATTGTACAAATTGTTGTGATCCAAAACTTGGAAGTGATTTACTTATTAAAAATTCAACTTGTACATTTTCCAAGCTTCTCAAATGGAATGAAAATGTGAATTTAAAAAGAAATTTAAGAAGAAATTATTTAAGATATTATCCTAACAAAAGACAGAATTTTTGAAACTTTTTCTCAAAAAGCATATTCTTCTATTGTTTGCAACTATTAGGGTCTGAAAGGACACATTTCTTATCTTTGTCACATTAGAAGAATTACTCATTTAAAGAGGAAACAAATTTGGGCTCCTAAAGGCTTTAAAAGATCTAGTACTAACATTAAAAGACCCAAGATAAAATGTGTACCAAAAATTCCTTCTAGCATTTCAAATATGCTGGAAATTTTCATGAAGCATAGAAAAACTAATTCGAGCAAAGAAAAACTGCCAATGAAAGCTTTGCCAATGCCATATGCTGAAGTTCAAAAGAAATATGCTTATAAGAGGAAATAATGAGCACTACAAGAAAACATAACTTTTCTCACGGAATTTCTCACGGCACCAAAATCGGTGAAAATTTCTCACGACATTTCTCACTACTTTCTCACAGAAGTTTTATTACTCACGGATTTTCTCACGGCTAATTCATCCGTGAGAAAATTCGTGAGAACATCGAGAGAAAAACTGTGAGAAAATTATATGCCAGGTGGCGCGAAATAATTCTCACGAATTTTCTCACAGACAAAAATCCATGAGAAATTTCTCAAGGCACATTGTTCTGTGAGAAACAGTAATGATAAAAACGCAGCGTTTTATTTTCCTTTCTCACGAAAAATTACTGTGCGAAATTTTCTCGAGCCAGCTCAATCCAGCAAAATTCGGGCCACTAAATTTTTATAAGAATTTTAACCCTCCAAAACGATGTTGTTTTGGTCGTTTTGGAGGGTTGATAAGAAAGAAACCCCTTCAGAAATCCCCAAATTCGCAGGTCCACGTTCTAATTTCATCGTTCCTTCCCTGCTCCTTCATCAGTCATTCAGCATCGTTGCTTCGGTGCTTCCAGTTCTGGTTCCTGTTTTGAGCCAAAACCAGCAGCAGAAAGTTCCCAGTAATAATTCACGCTGGTCTTGAAGATTCTCAGCAACCCACAAACCAGCAGCAACAACTTAACCTCTCAGTTCTTCGTTTTACGTTGCATCAGGAAGCTCTCTGACTTTATCTGTTTATGAGCGTGTGAGATTGTATTTCATTACCATTTGGGCCGTTTTGGTTTCAGGGATACTTGGTTTAGATGAATCGTACTTGCCCAGATGGATTAAATCACTTTGTTGGTGCAGATTCAACTACTGTTACTCCAGCGCAGCTTGTAAGCAATCCTTTACAATTAGATGCCTTTTACATTTATTCCTACGATGGGTTTCATTTGTTCTTTTATTGTTTGATATGTAGAGTACAGAGGTTTTGAGGCTTTCTCTGGCTTCCTTTTAAACTCTTGATTTTTGGTTTTTGTCTTCATTGCCAATAAAAACTGCTGTCTAATTATTCTCCATTCTTCTCTGTATTGTATACTTGTTGAATGTAAGAAAGAAAATTCTCTTTTAGTACAGCAACCATGAGTTACATCTGATATGCTTATTATTAAAATGATTTGTGTAAAAAAAACACCAAAATATTTGAGGTCAATTGATTTGGGAAGGAATGTCGTACTGATTGTTGTTGTGGTCTATGCTAATGAATTCTGATGTATATAGGCTAGTTGCTTATGTGTACAACAGATATTAATTTAATTTAGCTCTTCAACTCTTAAAATAAGTTATGCTTATGTTTGATGTTTGTATTCTTGTATATAATTGTCTGCATCAGTTTTGACTTTGACATTAGCTCTTGGGATTACATATCTTGGTATAATTAACTAGTTTAACTTCTCTTACAAAATTGAAATGCTACCAAAAGGTTTCCTGGTGCTCTTGCTGTTACCAATTAATTAAGTGCCTTTTTGATTGTTGAGTTGTCATCATTGTTGGTTGAACAACTTCTATTAGTAATACACCTGTTCCTCTTCCTAATGCTGTAATGCAGTCCTTTCTTGAAGATTGTTGTTATTAAGTTTGTTTGGCATGGTTAATTTGACAAGTGCTAGTTTTAAAAGTTATTAAAAATATGTTTTTTTCCATTTTGTGTATATTGGTCAATAAGATCTTTTAAGGAAGAGCATGGTGTGTGAAAGGATGTAGATATACATATCATACGCCTGCAAGAAATATGGTATGTTACTTACTATAATAAGTTTTAACCATTTTGATGATTGACAGTTTATTTAAAATATCAATTTGTAGCTTTGACATTGGAATTTGGAAGTTTTCAGGCTCCTTTTGACAAAGGGTTGATTTTTAAAGGTAAACATGATACCTTTTATCAGATTCAATTAAAATAAACCCACTCAGTCCAAATGTGTTATACTCTTCTTTCTACTCTTTACACTATTATAGTAAGGCATCGAAAAATTGCAATTTAAGGTCAATTTGTTGATTTTCTCGGCAACTATATCATTATTCTTTTAATTTAAGTCAGGTTATAACTATGGCAGTTCCTTGTGACTTGTGAGTAAGCTTACATGCAATGTCTTATTCTCTTACTTTTCATCACTTTAATGATTGATTTGAATTA
>JASKGM010014663.1:6604-17450 GCA_034509205.1 Ceratonia siliqua
ACTCTCTTGTTTCTATCATAGTGCTTGTGCATGAGAAGCCCAATTAATTCCTTTTAGTACTCTTTTTATCTTCCCTCTAATATTGTTTCTTCTTTTATCTAGAAAAGAGTGCAAGCAGATATATTGTTTCCTATTCAGACAAAAGAAATAATGTACCATACCTGAACATAGGCGTCCAACTTGTTCTTGGTATGAGTAAACTCATTTTTTATCCACATCACGGATCGAGCAAATCTGAACAGAAAAGTTTCCATATAAAAGAGGGGAAAATACACATACAGAGAAGGCAAATTATTTTGGAAACATATACGGCATAAGACAATAGTCATGCTTCACAAGATAAAACGTATAAGTATTTAATTAACATTGAATGAATGGCAGATAGATGCAAACTGTCATGAAAATATAAAAATGTAAGTGCGAGTGCTAGAATCAAGCTAATCCTAGAACACTATGTCTACCCATTAGAAGCATAACAAATTTAAGTTATTAATGAAGGCCATCTTTCTGCTATCTAACAAAGTTTTGGATGAAGCTATTGACCCTTCCATTTGTTGAATAACTTGAATTGATCTAAAGGTCCAATCTATTATAATTTAAAGACAGATAATGTCAAAAATATCCAACATATTCATATTTTTTCATATTAAAGCTCTGCAAACAAGCATACAGGAATCAGGATCACCCTCAATGAAGTGCAACTGATTGAATTGCAGGTTCATATCTCTGATATCAAGAATCATATCATTATTGAAGACATCAATGTATTGCATAGATTTCTTTAATAAGAATTGTATAGAGAGACAGAGATTGCTAAATAGAAAGAATACAGATCAATGTGATCTAACAAAAGTTTTACATGGTAAAACAACTCTACGTTTCAACTAAACCAATGATGGATCTTGCATGCTATGTGTTATTTAAATGTGGCATGTAACAACACCAAGATAAAATCACTGAATGAGTAAAATAGAATGGTTTTGACATATATATGATGAACAAAGAACTAGTAATCACAATAAAACTGTCCTCCATGAATATCATGATCTTTACAGGTCTGATCAGAAACTAAAATAAAATCTCAGCACTGTTATAGGATAAAAAATTGCTAAGTACATGTCTTAGAGTGTGTTTAGATTGGGATTAGAGAAGGGGATGGAAGAGAAAAGGAGGGAATGGCAATGGGTTTTTGCATTTGGGAGTTTTAGTCAGAGGGAGGGGATGGAAGGGGAAAGTTCCCCCTCACAATCTGATTCCCCCAGAACCGATTGTTTTATTTATTTATTTAAAGGGTCTTAATTTACCCACGTTAATCTTCCAAACATAGCTCCATTGCATCCCCTTCCTTCCCTTTCCATTCCATCTCTCCCCTTAAACAACTAAGAGCATGACATATGTGAAAGTGATGCAAAGGGATTAGAGGAACAAATGAAGTAATATTAAGAACCAGTAATATTGTAAAAGAATCACAATGTTCTTGAATCGTCTTAAACTAAGACTATGTTTGACTTACACACTTGTTATACATAGAGGAAGAATAGTTGAGTCATGCAATATCCTTCCGTAAAATTTCATTCTACTGGATTAATAGATTGTTGAATATATTTCCAAAGAAAAGCACGTTCACACTTTAGATTATTTTATATTTGCTTTTATTAGTTGCCTAGAAGGTCTTAACTCTTACGTAGTTTTCTTATTGTAAAATAATGCAACAGTTAGCACAAGACAAACGATGTCATGCCTATATATAAATGATCAAACACTGGATAACTAAGATAGAGCATTTACTTTTTCTTGTGCTTCTCATCACAAGCTTGAATGAGATCAGTACATGCAAGCTTCACATGCTCCGCACCAATGCTGTAACATCAACTATAAATGTAAGATGTAACTTCAAATGCCTAAAAGTAAGATGTAAAACCAAGCTTAAACTCTTTTTTTATAAGAAAAATAATAGTAGAAGACTTTGGCATCATAGGCTCCTTAATTGTTTTTCCAAACTAATGCCAACATTATATTGGCATCTACTACTGTATCATAACAAACAATTGAAAACGTGTCGATCAGAATTCAAAGAGAAAACAACCTCATGTAGACTAAAAAAAAAAGAAGACAATTATAAATTGCAGATGAATCATGTTTCTAAAGATGCACTATAAGTTGTGAACTTCCTCCTCTTTACTAATAGTTTATAATTCTTTGTGGATTATACATGGCAATTTTCAAGCTTGAGTGTGTATGTATGTGCAGGAGCACTCGTGTGCATGTACACACTGGTGCATGTGTCTGAGTGCAAGGATGCATGTCTATATGTGTGTGTGTTTGTGAGAGAGAGAGAGAGGTCATCACATGGGTTATCTTAATCTAAAGGATATAAGTGCTTCGTAGGTTGTGCCGCCCTAACAATTCTTTTTCTTGTTACCCAATCAAAAATGGAAAATATGGATGATTTAATGTAATAAATTTCATAGAAAACTATGGATGGTAGTTAGCATAATAAATTTATGGCACTAAAAATTTGTGTCTTTTTAAGAAATTACTTTCAGAAGTGTAGCATCTGATGTTAACTAGTACCTAATGAGAAACATATGCAAGTCCGTAACTTGGACTTCATTTATAAAGAAATATTTGTACAAATGTCCTTCCCACACCTTTAGACTGAGGAGTTAGTCTAAGTTATCAGGTTCAAAACAATTTACACAGATCTCTTTTTGGTTGCATAATACCATACAGGACATCATCACTCATACAGAAACACTTGTTTAGAAGCACTCATTTATAGAAATAGGCCTCTCAAAAGACAAGCATTCGTTTTGCATGCTTCTTAGCAGAGGATGCATGACAACATATCTCATTAGTATCCAAGTGTATCCACATCAAATAACATGACAAAGGTACCTGATAGGATGTTGAATATCAGTAGCCATGAAGATATGCCATAAGAAGTAAATGACTAGCTATCTATTTTACTTTTCTGGAAAAAGCTAATGCATTAGGTTTATATTACCTCGTGCTTACGAGAATAAATAATGATTCATCATGTACCCAGAAATAAGAAAGCATATAAAGCAGATTGTTCTTCAGATGGTCAATGCACATACATGCAGTAAACAATAATCTTTTAACATCTTAAACTAAGTAGTAAAAAAAACATGATATCTATGCAAACTGTCATGGACCACTTCACCCTAATAGCTTAAGCTATTAGGAGAAACCCTGGGAATAGTTTTATTAATATTGCTAATACACTCGTCATTTGAAAGCCCTTTGGGCTATAAACATGGACGTAGCATAGGCTCATCGTACCTTGTGCAGAAATTTATTTAATTGAAAAGAATAGGGGAAGCAAGGATAAAAAACTTGACTGCTTGGTCATGAAGGCTCTAATACCATATCAATTATCAAGGACCATGTCATCAAAAAAGCTTAAGTTGTAAGGAGAAAGCCCAATAATGGTTTCATTTATATCTCTTAACACAAACAAACACAAGGTGAGGTGAGAGGTGGTAGAGAGAGACAACCAATGGTGAATATCAGAGAGAAGGGCAATGGAGGGATGTTAATTTACTAGATGGACATGGAACACTAACTGTATCTACTCCAACACTCTGTTCATTGTTGCATAATGTACGTGGTAGTATTGAACTTTGTTGAGGGTTATGAAAACAATTCTTGGGCCATTGCTCAATAGCTCATGCATTTAGGTCAAGAGTTCTTTGACATAGTTTTCATGACAATGTAAAAGAGAAAAAGGAAAAAGAAAAGTAGCATGAAGTAAATGGAAAGGGCATTCTGTTTTCTCCTTAGATTTCTTCCCCCTCTTTTGGACAGTTTCCTTATTGCCTTTATTGAAAAAATAAATGCTTCACACAATTCTATATCACTTGTAAAGCGTTCACTTCCATTAAAGGCTGAATGCCCATCTTCAATCCAGGAAAAATATTTTTAATATATATCTGCATGCACAGTGTCTAAATAAAGGTTCCCCTTTAAAACCCAGCATAATCGTAATAGATAGACCTTGCATAATACCTTGTGCTCTTATCCTCTATTTCATGAGCAAGGGCAGCCAACTTACTGAAGTCGACATTTGAAACATCACTGTAGATATAGTAGTACTAGTTAGAAAAATTAAATAGATGATCAGCTCGATAATAGAAAATCCATGAAATAAGCATTATCATTACACATGACGGGAAAGCTCAGAAAGGATCGTGTCTATGTCACCAAAGTATGATTCGATGAGCTTCACAACACAATCTGGTTCCCCAGTTCTTTTCAGAGAATGAATCCTGTTAAACTGATCATTCACGATCCCCTGGAAGTAATGGCAAGAAAAAACATGACCAAACATCTTAACATTCTTTTTCCAACATCGTTCAAAAAAAGAAAAAACTGATAAACCATAAAAAGATTATATCCAGGTACAACTCAAATGCAAAAGAAGTTAGTTGGTGAGTTTCTGCACTATTGATGTTGATGTCAGTTCTCCAAAGGGGAAAATATATTGACAGAATTCAGAGGTAAGAGTATTTGAATCCTAAGATACTGAGACAAGCTTTAAGTCACTCCATGTACTAGGAGCTCCTAATGTCATCCTCACAAAGGAAAGATTTGGGGGAAAAGCATAATAAAGAATTTTGAAGAGGAAGGGTGGAAACCCTAGAGAGATCCTTGGGCAAACAATTCAGCAAAGATCAAAATTAAAATCACTCAACAAAAGAATCTTCTACCTCATCAAACAATGAATGCAAATATCCCTGGTGCAGTCCTTTTAGAATTGGCAGAGTCATTTCGAGAAAGCAGATAAGAAGCTTTCCTAGAGAAGCAAAACTAGAAGGAAAATTAAGGCTTCAGTTGGAAGAGATGATCTTGCATGAGAGGTGCTACATTTTTTAATAGCAGATTTAACAGCCAAATCAGTTGCAGATAGAAACAAAATATGTCAGATAACCAAGCCTAATGAGTAGCAGGTAGAGACAGTCTCCAAGAAGGCCATCAGTTTAGCATGAACCCTTATGGAATTAACCACCAGAATTTGCAAATTAACACTCATGCCATTGTCAATGACAAATGGCAGGGCAGTTTCCTTTCCTCTTTTTTTTAAACCATATCTGTCCAAATAAAACTATTGTATATTACTATGGGTTTAAAAGAGCTAGGCAGTAAAACATGATCCACTCTATCTATAAATCAACCACTGCGAGATCTGAGCATTAAATATACCGTTAAAGCAGTTTGAAGTAAAAGCAAAAGAATTGTTTTTTGTCTTTTTCTGGGAAAAAGAAAAGACAAGCTTTGTAAATTGGCCTAAAAGCCAATATAAAGTGGACAATTTTACTTGTTTTAAATTTAAATGATTAACCAAAGTAATAAACAACCTCATACAAGTTCCAAGTGGATTTTCCTACAGACAGAGGGACGGCACATCACTAGTAGGTTAAAAACATAAACTGCAAAAATGGTATACTTGCCTGAGACCTGTGCAAAACTTATGCACTGCATCCAACTAGCTGTAATTATCCACCATTAGTAACCTTGAACAACCATATTCTAAGAAACTTAAATGAATTTATTCCTTTTCAGTAAAAAGGATATTTCTATCTGTTTGGCCAACACAAAAAAACACTTTTCTTTTGATGAAAGAAGAAATTTTATTAGAGAGAAAGAAAGTTACAACTTGTTGGACGATTAGAAATCCTCAAGCAAGAAAGAGCAAAAACGACAAAGAACAAAACGAAGAAACAAAGTCCTTGCAAAACTGGTAGATGTAGTAGGGCCACCCAATGATATGAATAATTATGTCCCATAACACATGTAAGGGTGAAGTTATGCTTTTGAAGATGCGGGCATTCCTGTCCAACCAAACAAACCAAAGAATTCAAAACACCGCATGTTACCACCAAAGTTTATTCTCCTTCTTGTTACCAAAACCATGGAAACGGATTAAAAGGAACAGCTCCAAGGTAATAGGACATACCCAACATTCTCCAGAAATACCAAAAAGATTAGTCCAAAGATGATTTACAGCTGGACAATGTAGAAATAGATGAGACAAAGTTTCTAAACTAGCACTACACATCACACATGTCAGAAGAAAGAACTGTATAGGGCCTACGAATCTGCAACAAGTCATTTGTGTTAAATGGCAGCTAAACCTATTTTTCTGTTGCGAGAGAGAAGAATTGAAGCTTCTCCTTTAAAGTAGAATCACAAGCAGAAATCAATATTTTTTAATCAAAAATACCCTCACTCAAATAATTACAAATATTATCTCAAACATTAACAATATTACTAAAAGAACTTGTTAGAAGATTTGGTCGAATGCTAAACTACTTTGTTACAACACTTTTAAAAAAAAAAACAATTACTAAAGAAGCGATTCATAAGAGCAAAAATTTTGAAGCACAGCCAAACAAGCCCTAAGTATAGGATTATCAGCCCTTTTAAAATTTCAATGAAAGCAAAGATTCCACTGAAATCCTTTTCTATTTTGGGTGAGTTTGTCCTTGTAATTTATAACATATGAAGTAAGTCCTTCCCTCTTCTCTTTGAGAATATTAGTCCTTGTGGATCTCATCATTTTTTTATCAGTTGGAAATTCTAGGACATTGCAAGACCTAGATAAACTGTCAAGAAGGTCCACTGGTTATTTATAAGTTGTACCGTAAGTCATTAGAATAGGCCAGATCAGTACAGCTGTACTTTTGTAAAACTATACTGAGACAAGACAACTTCACTGGCATTGTTTCTAATGCTTTGAATTTTGCCACATACATCCCAGTCCCATAAATGCTAACAAAATTTTAATTTAAAAGCAGTGAAACTGATCGCTTTAAAGTGATACAACATGCATGTTATGAAATGTTGACGAAGAAATGCAATTACAAGACAACTAATGAAGATTGATTTTCAGGTGAGAGCAAGCCATCCAGTTCTCTGTTTTACACTATACTCTTGTATTTTGCTTTTATGATTGTACATGTGAAAGCAAAGTTACTTATAATTATTATTTTATAATCACTTTCCTTAAGATCTTCCATTAATTTTAAGGCATCCCATTACTAGGAACTCTATTAAAGGAAATTCTTCCATTTTTAGAATATGAGCAATATGACTTTAATTATCTGCCTCTTTTGGATTATCCCTTCGTCATTTTCTTGCAGGAGATGCTACTCAAGAAGGCAAGGTATAAATAATTGTGATCCAAGCTGATAAAATACAAGCACTTACATGTGATATTCAGATTGAAGTTGGTGAACAAAAGGAAGAAGTGAGAATGGTAAAACTTATTCTTGAAGAACAAAAAGCCGAGAGTTAACACTATTTTGTCTAATAATTAAAAATAAAATAAAGACGTGAAAATAAAATTTTATAGGGCATGAACCAAATAGTTATATAATTTGACTAATATTCCTCTGTTTATTGAAACTGGTATATGAAAGGTGAGATATATATGTGAAAGAATTAGTTTCTTTCCTCTGAGTTTTTTATATTATCAAGGAAGGAGATAAGAAACAACTCAAATTTATAACTATTCTAATATTCTTAACTTAATTATGGATAACCTGAAATCTTCTTCACAATTTCTCAAGGTTCAGTTTGCAAAATAGCTACTGACAAGAAATAACTGAAACTTAATAATATCCACCACTCATGACAAACCTTTTGCAGGTTATAATAATGTTATACACATTTCGTAACACATCAAACTTTTCTGAGCAGATCAAACTGAAAGTATATGATAATAATCACAGGTATTAATCTTAGCAAGAGGAGCTGTCCATTAACTTAAATACTAGCTGACATTTTGAGAACATTCTTTTGTAAAAATGTGAAAAAAAAAATTGAAACATATAACTTTACCATCTAAAAGAATCTTTCTGGACTCCTCCTTCCAAAATTTGCTAAAACTTGCCACCAACATCATAAACTGAAAAATGAAAAGAATAGATGACACTTCTAGATTTTTATATAAAGTAAAAAGTGGCAATAACAGCATAGAGAATTGAGGGCATATGATTCAGACCCCCTAATATAAATATATTGTCAGGAAAAGAAAACTGCATACTGAAAATCTCAGGGTATTTGAACATACAAAAGCATCCCCGTAATCTCATGAAATCAACTATCAAGAACATACAAAAGCATCAAACTTTTCTGAGCAGATCAAACTGAAAGTATATGATAATAATCACAAGTATTAATCTTCGCAAGAGGAGCTGTCCATTAACTTAAATACTAGCTGACATTTTGAGAACATTCTTTTGTAAAAACGTGAAAAAAAAAAATTGAAACATATAACTTTACCATCTAAAAGAATCTTTCTGGACTCCACCTTCCAAAATTTGCTAAAACTTGCCACCAACATGATAAACTGAAAAATGAAAAGAATAGATGACACTTCTAGATTTTTATATATAGTAAAAGTAGCAATAAGAGCAGAGAGAATTGAGGGCATATGATTCAGACCCCCTAATATAAATATATTGTCAGGCAAAGCAAACAGCACACTGAAAATCTCAGGGAAATTGAACATACAAAAGCATCCCCCATAATCTCATGAAATCAACTATCAAGAATGCAGCAAGCTTAATTTAAAAGAAAAACAAAGAAATAGCATTTCACAAAGTAATTTGCAAAAGTTCACATGTAGAGCTCTTCCATTACTATCTGAGTTTGCCAAGGTAAAGTACTTCACTCCATCTACACCAGATTCCCCTTCTTTTGCCCAAAATCTTTTGGTTTTCTGCAAGTAAGATGGCCTTGCTGTATTATTTATCAGGTAGTTATTTCACAATAGCGCCCTCAAGTATTGCCAATGAATGTCATTTCAATTCACCTCAAGGTGTAGATTGTTAAATATTTAAGGAGAAAAATTATGAACTAAATTCAAACCAGTAAATCAAACTATGAGCTAAAAGATTCTGATAATCCGTAATCGAATAATGTATTAGAGCAGTCTTTCAAAAAAAAAAATTCACTCAAGCTATTACCCCATTAATATGCCCTCTATCATGGTCTATTAAGCATTTCATTCAATTTACTGCTCCACATACGAGCACATGAGGGAAGTGTAAGTGTGCTTGTGTGATATACATGGCTAGATCTGTTCCATTTCATTTGAGCTTTTAGGATATTTGGCATTGCAACCAATATGTCACTTACTTTAAGGTAAGTTTCCTCTTTTAATTTTTTTACATGACTTAATCATAAAGCAGAAGTGTTTTTCATGGTTTTACATACACATTCTTATTTCATTTTCAATCTGCTTGGTTTTTATTTCACATAGTGAAAAGGCTTTGAAACAAGATTGATGCTTCTATACGTATATACATATGTGTGTCTATAAATGTTTATGTATGTCAATACGTAAAACACTTCCATTTGGTGTTGTTATTTGATTGGCATTACATTAAATGCCTTGGATCTCAAAGCGACATTTAAACAAGAAAATAATTGCAATTTAAAGACTTTAATCTATAACAAAAAAAGTAAGTTTAAAAAGGTTAAATTATTTATGAATTTGATAAAACAGGAAAGTAGTTCTTAGTTCTTACCAAACAAAGAGGCATGTAAGCTCATTTAATATTAAAGATACAAATAAAAGCTGTCATCTTAGTATGCTTACATGTTCATCTTTTTCTCTTTACTCTTTACAATATTCTCCTTTCATCTTTCTCACTCCTTTCATTCTTTATTTCAAGGACTCTTCTATTCCGCGCACATGAAATCGTTGTAGCAATTAATTGTAGAAGAGACAGCTAAAATTTCTTGGGTAAGCCTTTCAAAAGGTACCCCCAAAAGAGCAAAACCATTAATACATCTATTGCAAACAATTTTTCCACGGTTTTACTAGTGTTAGAAGTCTCACATTGCCTGAGTAGATTGGTTAAGTAAGGTATATAATCCCTTGGGCACCCTCCCACCAATGAGCTAGCTTTTGGGGGTGAGTTTTACCCAAGGTGGTTTGTCAACATGGTATAAAAGCCAAGGCTCAGTGGTTTATGCCAGGCATTGGAGACGTTCTCCATCGTGGGTGCACTCCTCCGTCGTGAGGGGGAGTGTTAGAAGTCTCATATTGCCTGAGTAGATTGGTTAAGTGAGGTATATAATCCCTTGGACACCCTCCCACCAATGAGCTAGCTTCTGGGGGTGAGTTCTACCCAAGATGGTTTGTCAACAACTTGCAATGCCCATTTAACAGGGACCAAAAGGCAATATAACTTGTGTATATAATCCATAATAAGCAACTGATATAGACACCTATATTCATAAAAATGTTTTGTTACTCATAGCTAGATTGGTAACTATATTGACACCCCCAACACACAAGAAAAATCCATTTTCAAATAAAAAAATTAAAAAAAAAAACTGCACTTTTAACATGTCCATAATGTAAATTCCAAAACCAGCTAACATGCATAGATACATACAAACTCTTTGTGCGGTTGTACATGAGTGCACAAGCAGGCATGTACACCAAAAGACCAAAAAATGAAAAAGGGAAATAGATTTTCTTGATGTAACTTGCCTATAAAACTAAACTTGCTCACTTGATCTGTTGAGTGTTGAATTAGTTTAAATCAGGATCAGAATATATATGCAGTTTGTAATCGCATGTCCTATCTCATTTATCATAACAATGCTTGTGCTCATCCATTATTGAGCCAAACAGCAGAAATAAATGTATAGCTACTGTATTCATCTTTTTTTACAGGTAAGAGAAAATTTTGTTATAAAAAGAAGAGAAGTGCATAGAAGGGGACAAGAAATAATAATAAATAGAACATATTGATTACTAGAAACATGTTCATTATCACTTTTTTTTAGTCTGACATCAAAA
>JASKGM010014663.1:17550-27613 GCA_034509205.1 Ceratonia siliqua
TTGAGAGGAGGATGCCCAATAATCCTACATATCCAGCCCATACTAGGCAATGTGGAACATTCATCTCATACTAGATGCAATGGGATCCTAACAATACCCGCCCCTTACGAGCCGACGTCCACAATAGTTGGTGACTTCGCAAATCCCGTCTTCAGGTAACAGCCCTCCCACGACCGCGACACTGCCTTGGACCGAACTATTCTAATAACGTTGTTATAACACCTTAGATAGAACTCACCTACAAAAGTTAGCCTTTGATGGGAAGGTGCCTAAGGGGTTATAAACCCCATATGCCCAGCTCATACTGGGAGATGTGGGACATCCATCCCATATTAGCGCAATGGGATCCTAACATGTACTTAAGAGAATCCATCCACATAATGAGTGGTAAATAATTCCATGAGGTTTTATAGGTTCATCTTGTATGCCAAGGTTTTACTTGTGTATTTACATCAACCAATCCACATACACAAGTAGTAAATTATCCCATCAGATTTTACAAGTTCATTCTAGTGCCAAATATAGCATACTATTAGCAATATAATGACTTGAGGTGCAAAGCGTGCAGGATTTTGAATAAGGGATTCCCATGTCGCTCTCCTCATTTTTCATGTTTGCTTTATTAGATAGAAGAGTTTATCCCATTTGTGGGATTTTCTCATTTTCATTCTCATCATTTTTCTCTCTTTTTATTTTTACTTTAACAGTATAGAATTTAGCCACTTATCAAGAATCCAATATAAACATTTCTCTAGGAGACATATGGGCATTTGAATTTGTTTTCGAGCCAGCCATGTACGTGTAACTTCCCATCAAGTTAAACTTTAGGAAGAACTAGTTCTCCAAAAAGATTAACAAACTAGAACCTATATACATTGCATGGTCCTAATGACAAAAGGTTCCATTTTGGTTCCATCTGAAAATTAAAAATGCCAAGAAAAGAAAATTCTCAAAATTCTTAGACTCCATGGTTTCTGACAATTTTGGTTCTCTAATCAGAGGCCAGAATTTTCAAAATAAGCATCTCCCCTTTCTTTTAAAATAAATTTACATTCAATGTGAAGTCATAATGCCAAAATCATTTGCCTTCATGAATTTCCAAAAACTATTGAAAAACTTATTTGAATACAATTGACAGATACTCAAGTTATCAAGTTTAGAAGTAACTTAATTACTACATTTTTTATTCTAGAAAAGTCTGCTACTATTTGTGTTACTCTCTCTCTCTCTCCCCCCAGTTCCCAGATGAGACCACTAGTAAAAAAAAATTGGTACAATTGGCGGCACAGAGGATTGAACTTAAGACCTCTCCTGCAAACTACCAAAACCCCTCACCACTGGACCAAATCTAGAGGCTCACTGCTAGTAAATTTTAGCCAAAAAAAACACTATTAGTAGACACTACAAATATGTCCAAGCATCTTCACAGTCTATCAATGTTAAACCCAAACCATAATAGATGCATTAAGAGAAGCAGCTATGTGAAGATGCGTGAATTCCACACACAGGAGAAAATGATAGCCCATTTAAAGCAAAACTGCTGCTTTTTTCCTCATTGCTGATAATACCCAGCCACAATAAGCATAAGAAACAATGAGTGATAAATGCTAGCTATTTCTCTTTACTTAAGCTCATGATAAGTGCTAGCTGTTTCTCTTCCTTAAATTAAGACTGTAGATATTTTTTTACTGTAAGGAACCCTTACTTCCATAACACCTGACTAACAAATTGGTGGGCATAATCATACATGTGGACTCTGCACATCTCCCAATTTAACCTAACAGATTTTTGCACTGGCAACTAGAATTTATTAAATTTCAGTTTAGAACAATCAAACAGCCAACTTTTCCACATTTTGAAATGCGAATAGCAATGTTCCTAATATTTTTCAAGCAAAATCTAGAAGGGAAAACTCTCAAAAACAGATAAAACCTTCAAGAGGAAATTTGAAATGTACAAGTTGAAACCATTCATAAAAGTAAATTATTAGTTGGTTGCTCTGAAATAACCAAATTACTAATAAAACCACAAAATATGAGGCTGAAAGAGAGTTGAATGTGTATAAACACAATTATATCTCTGCTGTTCTATCACACATTCTTCTGAACCCAAACCTGAGGCTACAACAGATAAGCCTGCAACTGAAATCAGCAAAGCATATAAGAAATTTCAACAAGATATGCTTCAGCTGAGGATATCATAAGTGATCCATTGTTTTCACCGCATGTTCTCAAGATCAATAATCCTCCTCTCCATCTGTGCATTCAGGAGTTACAGAGAAGAAAAGAATAAGAACATTTGAATATTTGAAGTTCTTATTTATATCCTGGATTACAATGACTTAAAAGCTATGAGAAAATAACAGCGCAGATAAATGTCAATATTTATATCACTCTTGTAGTGCGCATATATTGCATCCAACCTCAGACCAGAAACTAATAGAGCATGCCTCCTAATCAACAACCAACATGCTTCACATCGCAGGGAAAAGGCAAAAGATGTGATCATATCAAGCAGCAAAATGATGATCAGATCTGAATGTTCTAGCTCGGGTAAAAGTTTACCACCCTCAAAGCATTAAAATTGTAGAGTGCCATAAAAATATATTTTTGGTTGATAAAAGATATAGCGTTTCTCAATTTGGTTCCTTTACTTCTAAACTGGTGTGAACGAGAAGTAAGGCAATCGTACGGGGGCAAATTCAACCTTACGAGGGGCCTAACTTACCCCTAAAAGTGCACTCATGAGTGCAAGGTTTGCACACCACCTTATATCCCACCACTACTAGGCCCCCTTAGTCAATGTGGGACTTAGGATTTAGCCCAGGGCAACTTCCCAGGGGAAGCCTTCCGGGGGCGAAGATGCTCCCTCATCATTGTCAAAATTGAATCCTTATGTACTTTAGTTTGCTTTGATTTTATCCTTGTGTTAACCGAAAATGCTTCAGAATCAGCATTGTCCAAAGACCAAATGGAGCAAATTAAAATATACGAAGGTTCCATTCAGAAAATTAGAAGTTAAAGGACCAAACTGAGAAATGTTGTATCATTCAAGGCAAAAACATTGTTTCTTGTTTTTGGAATTTCTCTGTTTGAATTTTTTTTCTTTCCTTTAGTGACGGAATTAAACTCATATCTGCCAAATATGAAATAAATATTGGACCAACTGTGACTGATGCAAAGGCCCACCAGAAAGTAAGTGTATTTAGAGATTTTATAACCAAAAGATCTTACAAGCAATCACTCATATGGAACGATGAGAATGAAGAGAGTAAAAACTAACAAAATTCCTTTTAAGACCTCCCTTTTGGTAAGTGAAATTAAAAACAAAAAATCAATGAGCACAGCATTTACACCAAAGGTCTTTATAGGATTTATAACCAATTGGTGAACCTTTTATCATAGAAAAGAGTACAAAAGTAATGAGTTAGCAGGACTACTTATCATTCGGGCAACAGAGTAAAAGCTTTAGCAAAAGAGCTGGCTAAAGTAAATTATATCCAAGACCAACAAAGAAAATCCTATTCTCAGATTTTTTTTCTTATATAACATTGCTACAACTTTACATCACAAATCATGTGGCAACAGTAAGCAAAAACATCCAATGCATATATTATATTGAATTAATTAATTCACAATTGAAGCACCAAAAGTGATGGAATTTGGAATAGGAATACTGAGATTTGAAAATATAATGAATCTATGATTAGAAAAAATATCATATCAGTATGGATACGAAATTTATTGTAATCAGGTTAGTAAGGTGGGTATTAGGGTATTTCAATAATTTTGGATTTTTAGAATGTACTTTAGTATTACAGTTTATCACTTAAAATTGAAATTACTATTGAATTATCCTGTTCCCCCTCTTCTTTTCTCTCCCTTTCTTTGTCTCTCCCCAAATGCTTCTCCTTTCCCTCTATTGTTCTGTTTGTCCTACTACAAATTATGACACTGGTTCATTAAAAGCTTTCTTAAAAATTACATCTTAGAACTTTCGTGTAAAGGGGAAGGATCAGATGCAACCTTAAGGCAGTAACTGACAATCACTGACCCACTTCTTCCCCCTTCCTTCCTCTCAGTATGTGTACATACAGTAAGTGTGTTCTGTACATTAGTGTCCAGATGCAATCAGGTAGAAATATTTACTAGATAAGAAAGGAAAATGTGAGGACAGAGAGGTGAATTTCTGATCTACAAGGAGCATGTAAAAGAATGGCCAAACAGACAGGATCAGTTAAAATCAAGATTAAAAAAGGAATTAAAAAACCTGCAAATATTGAAATCAAAACCTAATTGCCAAAATGGGTTCATTTCATCTTTTTTCCACCAATTATTCTTAAAATACAATTAACAAGCAAGCACAACCACTGTTACTGAAAAAAATGTTTAAAAAAGAAGAAGAAGAAGAAGATTCAGCCAGTCTTTGAAGCCTAACCTAGACCTCAAGTGATAATGTTTACCTGCACAAGGGTCTCCAACTTTCTCCTCAAATAAGAAAATTCATTCTTGGTCCAATATAGAGCCTGGGAGCAACTGAAACATCACCAAATGAAGGGGTTACCTTTACAGTAAAAATGAGCAGAGTTTAACAATAACCTATAGTGTCTAACACTAAGGAAAATAACAGATTAACTTAATTGTTGTAATCCTTTACTTTTATATGCATTAATGATAGTTCAATCTCTCTCTCTCTGTCTTTGTGGGTAAGAATTTGACATTCTTCAACCATTAATTCCAATAGTATTGCATCATAACTTTGGAACAAGCATTTAAGGCTCAATTTTCCAAAGAGTAACAGTACACTACAAAAGTGCAAGATTACTCATCGTGCATGCAACAAAATTACTTCATTATGCATATGGATATATAAAGGTGCATGATGGAGGAGTTTCCTTACTAATTTTTATCTTTCCCCTCACAAGCATGAAGAAGTTCAGCACATGCACGCCTGACATTCTCTGCACCAAAACTACAAGAAGCAAGGAAAATCATAGTAAATTCTTGCTAAGAAAATATCTAGAAGTAAAAAAAAAAAGGGTCAGATTCACGCATTTAGCTTGTTGTCATTGATGTGATACAAAAAAACATTATGGATAGATCCCAGGGGCAAAAGAGGCAGAAAGTGTATTTTAGAAAAAGGGGGAAAAAGGGAGTTACAAAATAAGTTATGTGTGGACATGTGACAAGACTGCTGGAACAGGGAGAAACAGGATAAAAACAGAGGGGAAAGGAGGGAACGGTTATGGAGAATATGGAGTTGTGGAAGTGGAAGGCAGTTATGCAGCAGTTATGTCTGACTGTTCTAAAAAACAGAGAAGTGGGGGGGGGGGGGGGGTTAGGTTAGGGCTCATGGAAAATATTGGAGAGTGGGTGTGGGAGAGCCCTTGCCTCTCCAATTGCCTGATTGTTCTATAAAACAGCAGTTATGCTATGCCTGTAGTTGCTATGTTGCTATTAGTTATCTGTTCAGTGTCTGTAATTCTGTGTTAGTGTGGTACTGTGTTTGTAATATTGTGACCGTTGATCAATATACCAGAGAAGTTCAGTGTAGTTTCTTCAATTTCTATCTCTGTTTCGTGGGTTCCCACACATATCAATGACAAATTGACAATGATAAATATTTTGGCTTAAACAAAACAAAATAAAGGATCCAGGATCTCCAGAGACCGACTATTATGGCCATGAATATATTTAATTTGGATATTAATTTTGAATGACACTTATTTGGAAGATTAGAGAGGAGGGGATGGAATGGAAAAAGAGTTATCTTGCCATTATTTGGATAATCAATGAGAAAAGTAAGTGAAAGGGAAAAGATAACAAGTTTAAAATTACAATATAACCCTTATAAAATCTTTTTATCAATTTATCTTGGAGTTTAAAATAACAAATTACATTGGCTTGTAAAATAGAGGTAAGTAGTTCCTCCTTTACCCCTAAATTTGGAGGGGAACAAAAACTACAGGTTTGAGGAGAAAGGAGGGGGAATGGTTCCCCTTCATTCCCCTTCGCCTCCTCAAATTTTTAATCTCTCAAACAAGGGAATTTTACCATTCCATCCTTTCCCCTTCCATCCTCCTCATTACCCATCTTCCAAACATAGACATGGCAATGATCCAAAAGGGCAACAAAAGAACCCCCAAACACATCTCTTTTGACCCCTTCAACAAAGATGTCTCAGATACATAAAATGGTATTTTCATTTTCCACAGGAAATTATCAAAAGTTTATGAAATTTGAAGCTTGTGTAACTCCAGTTTGCTGCTAATGTAAGGCAAAATATGTTAAATGATACAACATATATGTGAATGACAACACACCCATCAAAAGCATAGCCACGCCAAAATGCAGAATCCACTGACCTTTAATAATTATGTCAGTATAAACAAAAATTTAATAAAAAAACAACAAAAAAGATTATAACTAACTGGTTATACCAAAAAAAAGGAGGGGAAACCAACGAAGAATGCCACAAGAAAAAAGAAGAGGGAAAAAAATTAAACAGCTTAATTTGAAGCTAGTAATTTTCATCAAAATATTCAGTATAGAAAATATCTACTATGATAAAACAGAAAGCAGATTCATTTTACTATAGACCTATAGCAAAGTTACAAGTTACCCGCTGGTTCTTGCATATAGTTCACGAGCAATAACATTAACCTTTCGAAAATCAACATTTTGTTGGTAACTGCAGATCAGAACATTGAATTAAAATTTGATAATGAAGCTAGAGAAATGTATCTAGAAACCTCATCTTAGAAACTTAACAACAAATTGATAAAGAGTTGAAGTTTATTGTTACATCTGATCTGTCAAAGTAGAGAACAGATTATGGCAAGATATGCAGTAACTAGTCACTGCTCTCACAACATAGTCACGTCGAATAGCTTCCTTCATAGCTTGTAGTTGATAGAATTGATTGTTAACAATGCCCTGGAAGTTTTATACCAGTTCAGACAGAATGCCAAAACATTAAACACTTCCTATTCTGAGATCAAACTTCATCAAAATTATAAAGTTGCAGTCTAATTTATCTTGCAATTTGGAATGTATATATGTACACACACACATTAAGAACGAAATATAAACCAAGTATCACCATATTTACTCAGTATGTTTATGAAGATGTAAACTTTTCCTGGGAGCTTACACAAAAGGTGGTCACGGAACAATCAACATACCCTTGAAATTTTCTTTTTAGATAAATTGTATTGACAACTTCACAATTTTAACCAATGAGTTTTAAAATAAGCAATTCCATTCTTTAAAAAAAAAACAGCTTAACTAATACCCATATATATATATTAAAAAAATGAATATGATCCATAAAGAAAAATTTAGAAAACCTGACCAAAACTGGTAGAATGCAGCAAAGTGATTTCGCGGGTTAAACTAAAATAAGCAGTGAAGCTTAAAGAAATTTTGAGAAATAGTTAAGATATATTAAATGAAGCATTGAAAGTAGTTAAGACTATCTATCTTAGAGAACAATTCAAATCACTCATGAAAATACGAAACAACGAAGATAAGTTCTCATCTGAAGGATTACATTAGAGAAAAACGAGAGGAATCATGAACTCATGAAAAATTATGAAAGGAAAATGGAATAGAATTTATAAGTGATAAGCGACTAGGATATACCTCATCATACATGGACTGGATGAAGCCGCGAAGCTGGCTTTTCAGAATAGCTAAAGCCATATGAGAGTTGAAAGTGAAAAATTAGGAGGGAAGGGGAAAGGAAGGGGCATATAAATTATAATGGGGTTTTTGACTTTACATGCGACCTTGCGGACTGTTGTGTCTCTGACTCACCAACATCCAATGGCACCTGGCATGGGGATTTTCTTGGCAGGACGGGGTAACGGCCGAGAGAAAGAACTTTTCTCATATCTACCCTTGAGTGATGCTAAAATAACATCTATGCCATGCATGACATAGATTATTTTCAAATTAATTAATTAATAAAAATAATTCACCATCTTTATTAGTGCATATCAAAGAGTATATTTTTGACAAATTTTTGAAAAATTATAGAGTATAATTAAATGATAAGAATTTGAATCAATTATTTTTTTAGTATTTTAAAGATATCATCTTGTGCCATATATAATTAATTTCTCTTTATTTTAAAATTATTTGTGACATTAACTAAAAAATAAATCTTAATACAATATGATGATAAATATTTTGTTAATCAAATTTATAAGAACTGAGAAATTTTTAATATATTAATTAACTTATTTAAATTTTCTAAAAAATTTTACAACTCTATATTTTTTAGTTTAAAAATAGTATATGAAAATATATTATTATGCTTTTATTTTTTTATAAAACTAAACTATCAAAATAATAAATTATCATAAGTAATTATTATAACACTAAATTATAATATTATTATATTACCACGTATCTTTAAATTCATAACATGTGTAACTAGTGATACGATGTGTCAAACTAATAAAAACCTATATCTCGTCACTGTCGCCACATCATATAATTATTATAAAAGGATAAATGCATTTTTTCCCTAATACCACCTTCACAATTTCTCACCATCTCTTTTTATCAATTATTCATAATTATTCATCTCATTTTACTTATCTCATTCTAATACTTAGTTGAGATAAAATTTGTGAGACATTGTAAATAATTTATTTATAAGAGTAAATTAAATCTTACAAAAAAATGCATCACTTAATTTACATGTTTATATCACTATTTATTATTAAATATTTATATAAAAATTTATAATGGAGAGTGATAATCAAGAACAAAGAATTAGTAAAATAAAAAAGGAAATAAAAATATGTTAAAATTAGTAATCACATCAGTCTAGTTAATATATTTTGATTATTTACCTTCTTTTAAACTAGTGTTAAATTCATATTAGATGGTAGATCAATCTTTTAATTTTACATATTAATATTAAAAAAAACATTGTGGTTTCTCTACTCACAAAAAAAAATAAATAAATCACAATCATCATGTACATGAACTGTTCAAATACAAGTATGTTTTTAGTAAAATTTAATAAATGAGTATTCTTTTTTCTTTGACATGAATAAATAAATGAGTATTCTTTAAAAAAAATTAAAAGATTCAAATTTGTTGGGCCAAGTTAAAGAACGGATTCATGAGTGACAATATTTTGAGAAAGAAAGCATTTAGGTATCCAAATACGAGGCCCACTTCGTAATCTTCGCCACCTATGAAACGGGGAAAAACGGGCCGCGTTTTGTGAATGGCTTTAAACGAAGCCCACGTTCCAAACCTAAACTGTCATTGCTCTTGGCCCAAATCTGTCGTTGGATCCGGAACATAAGATAATCTTTATGTGTGTTTTTTTTTTGATAAATCCCCACATATTATTTTGATGGACTCGAGTGTTGTAAACTTGTAAGTAAAGGAATAAAAGTACCCAAGTAAGTGTGACTGTCACTCGCAGAGTGGAAGTGAGATAGTGCAACCGTAATATAGAAAATGATTACAATTATTTACATAACAAAAAAGTAAAATAGTAGTTAATTAAAATAATTTGTTAAAACAGAAATAGTTATTAAATATTGTTAATAACTCTTCTTAAAATTATATTATCTTTCTTAAATGTTCTTTAATAATCTCCTCGTTAATTTATAAATAGTATCTTTTTTAAAATTAAGATATTCATAATTATACACAACATGACTCTTTTCATATTTATATATATAAAAAAGAACTACTTATAAAATTGTAAATTTAAAAATAAAATAATGGCCTTACTCTCAGTGTAATAGCAATTGATTAAAGAATAATGTTATTTGTACACCACTCTTACACTTCTTTTTTAATTATTGATATATTATAAAGTAATTTATCATAATAATAATGATAAATGATAGATAATAATAAAATAATATATGTGAATAAGTGTAAGAGTAATGTGCAAAAAATATAATGTATAAATAATATTAGTATTAGTTAAATGAATTAATAACTCATATGGTTTAAGACGACCCAACCACCCTAAATAATAAAACCAGTATTGCCGCAGTTCTTAGTTTTTTACAAATGTTTCATAT
>JASKGM010014691.1:0-34109 GCA_034509205.1 Ceratonia siliqua
TCCCTTTCACTCTTTTGATCTATCCATTCATTTATGTCTATTTTTTGTTGGAGTAATGCTTTCTATACAATTTTTTTAATATATATTTACAATACTCAACAAATGTTCTGATATGAGCTAAGCTGATCTCATTCAAGAATTTCCTGATAAACTCTTGATGAAACCTTCAGAATTGTAAATACATAAACTATGTAAAATTGTTGAGCTCTTTATTTCCTATGAGACAATATCTCGAATACATAAACTTGGCAATTGGAATTGGTTGATGGCTGCTGTTGTGCAATATAGTAATAAGCTTGAAGAGTGGTATAGCATTAGCAACTGTGGGAACAACTACCATGTGGGTATTTATTTAATATGGAGTAATAGTGGATCCAGAATCAATTACATAATCGGTTTTTTTAGTATTATCTTTATCGTTCATTCGCTTAGGACGGTCAGGATGAGATTTTGAGATGACAAAGAGAAAAATAACTTAGCTGTTCAAAATAAATGAATTATCAGACTTGAGAAAAAATGACCGGTCATATTATTACCAACAAAACTAAATCCGAATTCCATAATAGCAGTTGGTTTTCTATCTATTTCAAGTTCAACTACTAAATAACTTCCCTTCTATTTAGTTCTCTGTTTTGTGTCTCTACTAAGTTGCTACAAAATTTAATAGAAGGACACCTTATGGAAGCAATTTAATATCTTGGGATGACTCTTCTAGTGGTAAAAGTATCCACACCTTTATGTACAAAAAAAACACTAATCAATTTACAACCAATATAACTATGAGTAATTTATTTGAAGTAAATCCATAACTTGTTTATAACTCAAACTATATTAGATAAAATTAATATTAACCAACATCAAAACAAGATGAAGCAACAAATTCAGGGCTTCTTTGGGGCCAGGTTTCCCTCCATCTTTTGTTTTTTGGGGTCAACTTCCATCTGTTGAACTCACAAAAGAGCTTAAGCTCCACATCTTTAGTTTAAAAGATGGGCTTCACGAAACCCACAATATCAGCAGAGGGATAATTTTATTGGGCTGATTCATAAGCCCATCTAGAAAGTCAAGTACAATAATCTCACCATTGGGTTTTTAAGTATTGGACCCAATTCTTTATTTGTTTCAAGTTTAATCAAAGAAAGGGCCAATTTGTTTTTTTGGCTTGAGTAATGTTATATTAGAGGTTTTATATTAATAAAAAATATAATGTCATAAGAGAATTTAGAATACAATATTTTTTTTCCACCAAACAGTTACTATACTAAATTTCTGTTGACATAGTAATTAGATAGTATTTGAATCATGCGTCCATCTGATCAAATATCGTATGCTTCTGAGCTAATTAAAAATAGAGTACAAAGCATGTATTTTTACAACTAGTATTGCAGGTTATTTAGTATATTTGTAACGAATTTGGTTATGGATTGAGTTGTAAATTTAATTTTTATGAATTTTTAATTTGATTATGGTCATTTAATACAAAATTCCAAAAAAATTATTAAAAAAATACTCAAACTCAAATCTAAATTCATTTGTTGATCACTTGATCTCCAAACCAAAAATCAAATGAATAAAATTTATAAATACTATTGAATATGGATATAATTACCATTGGCACGGTTAATCCCTCCTCGAGCCTCAATTTGATTAGGTCAATTCATTTTTATTTAGATCTTTTATTTGAATATTATAGTTCGACCTTATCAAGCTTTTGAGCCTAAACAAATCTAATTAAAGAAATTAACTCAAAAAAATAAAATATATAAAAATTAACCATAAAAAGGAGATGCTCCTTCTATTTTCTACTGGTTCATTGTCAAACTTCGGTTTGCGCTACGCCTGCACAAATTTTTTTGTCCGTTAAAGGGAAACATTGACCTAAAGCGGAATTTTTTTAATAAGGGAGTCCAGTTGTTCAATATACTATACATTAAAAAAAGAGAGAGAGATATATATAATTTTTGTGTTAATTAAAATTATAATAATTACAATTAAAATTAGTAATGGTAATTACTAATACCATCACACCACCAAAAACTCGTAGTGGTTGAAGTAATGTGCACCCACATGCAAGTATTAGAAAACATTTCTAACATTATTATAATATTAAAAAATTAAATATCATTATCATAAATATTTTAACACATAATTTTTTTATATTTTAATAATTAATTTAATTGTAATTTAAAAATAAATTATATGATATAAGAGAACGTAATAATAGAGATATTTTCCAAGTGGTTATTCACACGCATATCGAGAGGGAAAAATTATGTTTCAGTGCTATTTAATATTGCATCATTATTCAGCTCTTCTTCTTCTCTCCTTCTGCAACACAATAATAAATTGGGATCTATCCATGAAGGCAAGGCAACTTTCTCTACCGACACTTGTTAGATTCTTCACTATTTCAAATTCCAAAATCTCCTAAATTTCTTTACAAAGTTTATCCTATGAACTTGGAAGAGACAGGCAAATAAAAAAAGAGAAAAAAGAAAATGAATAAATAAACAACACCCCTTAAGATCCTTCTCTTTTCCAGGATTATGCTATCAACCCAATTCCCCCTCATTTGGGCTATTCTACAGTTTCTTGTTCCCCTCTAATTTATTGTTTAATTAGCTGATGTTATCCAAAGTTCTTTTTTTTTAATTATTAAGCTCAAAATTTGTGCCTTAAAATATTAATATGAATTTCTCAAGAGTACATGTAACAGTGGAAGAACTCTCCTTTCAACTTAAATAACCCAATTTGTTATCCTTCCTGCCATCTCAGCCACTGAAATAAATGAACAAGCTGAATACTTCAATACTATATATTTTTTATTATCTGTCTTATCAGCCTACCTTTCCCTGGGGAAGGAAATCTTGTTTCTTTATCTATAGATAACTTTTTTTTTCGAATTATTTGAAGAATATAAGCAGAGCTTCTGGGTTTTATTTTGGGAGAAGACTCCTCTGTCGTCCACTAATGGAGTTTGTAATTTTTTTTTAATATTTTTTTGATTTTTTTAAAAATTTTTAAAGATGTTTTTATATTTATTACAGAATTTTTCAAGTTACAAATAAATAATAAAAAAAATTATAGATAAATAGTAATAGAGATATAAAAAAAATTTAAAAAAAAATTAAAAAATATTTTAAAAAATTTTAAAAAATATATATAAGATAAAAAATACTTAATTATTTTTAAAAAATAAAAAAAATTTTGAAAAAAAAACATAAAAAGAAAAAAAAGAATGGAGGTAGTAGGATAGAGTTCTCCTCCATTATTTTGTCATTTTAAGATTGAAAATGACATGTGCGCATGGAGGAATTCTTAAATTTCCTCATTGAATAAACAATTGAAAATATCAAATACCACGTAATATTTTTTTATATTATTTTTATATCTCATACTATATATATTATTATTTTATTATTTTATAATATATTAATAATTAAAAATAAAAATGTAAAAGAAGAATAACAAAAAAATAATGTATAAAGAATATTATTCCGGAAAAATAACCTCATTCAAAATTCTTATACGATTAAGTAAACAAGGGGGTAAGTGTTGTGGTGGAATAAGGGGATGTGCCTAAGTATATTTCATTTGTCATTCTTTTATTTTTTATTTTAATATTTTGATGCAATAAATAATTCTATTTGATAAATTTTTTTTAGATTTTCTTTGCAATAAGGTCGCTTCTTTCTTTTTATTTCTTACTTTATTCTTATCTTAATTTTTGTTTGAGATTTGTTCAACTCCAACATATTTTTTGACATTTAATGTACATATAAAATCTTATTTGTTATCAGTTTATCAATAAATTATATATTTATAACAAATAAACTATTTTTATTAAATTTAATTAAAATAAATTGTTAATTAAGCTTATTCGTGTTATTCAAAATAACTTAAATGAGTCTCTTATTATTTTCAATTATAAAATTTGTCAAAAATAAGCTTAAAAATAAAATTAAAAATAAATTTTTAATTAATTATTTGCTTTCATCCCTCCTTTAAATTATTTATAGATTCATCCTAACGTGACAGTTAAACATATAATCACCTGGGGTATTTTATTAAATAAAAGGTATCATACGTAAAACATATAATGGGTATCCAATTATTTCTATATGAATTTATAAAACGACGCAAATGAGAAAGCAAAGCACTCCAAAAATAAAGCATCAGATATTGAAAATAATTTGCTATCTTTTGGTATTAATTCAATCAGAATTGAATCATGATGTTTCTCCCCCATCGATCTCTCCATATAATCCCTCAATTCTCATCTTTTTGTTGTTTTTCCTTTCTTTTTTAATGATAAGATTTTGAAGGTTGGAAGTTATTTTATATCTCTTTTGCCGCTGGGTTTCTCTTAAAACTCTACAATGGCTTTATTGGTGTGCTATATTACTATTATCCATGCCCTTGTCATGATTTCTACCTATTTTGGTGTTTTCCTTGGATCCATGTTAAGATATAACAGTGATGAGGAAAGTCTAATTGAAATGATAAATTTTATTTTTGGGAGATTCTAAAAAATAAGAAACGATAAACTATATAGTAATAGAAGTTAACTCCTTCATTAAAACGTGTCTAAAGTTATTGTATAAAAGTAAAAAGGAAGAATTTTCACTCTTGATTCCTATTTTAATCTTTAGTCATTCTTAATTTCTCTTGTTATTTATTAGTTATGTAAATGTGATCTTTTGAGTTATTATATACTTCTTTTATTTATGTACCAAGACTATTTTTTTGATTAATCAATAAATTTTCTCTCTTTCAAAAAAATGAATCATGATATTTTATATAAATCATGCCTTATGTATCGTGGTTCAAATGCCTTGTTACTTAAGTTATAATTAAAACAACACAAACATATAGGAATCAAATTATATGACGAAAAAGAACACGTGTAGGTGTTGCAAACCCGAAGTTCACCAACCAGTCCAACCTTAAGCTTGCTAAGGGGATCCCTCATTTTCTGTTAATATTGGCCGTCTAAAAATTTGGACTGCCAAAATCAAATCACATTATTTTATTAAAAAAAAAAAGATTTGTTCTCTCCTTCCTCTCTTTCCTTTGGGCATCAATATTGAAGCTCATTCTCATGGATTACTTGGACCATCTGTGGTACGTGGTCCCAAAGCCTGAGTCACTTATTCTCATTTCCGGCACATCATTGTATCAATTCTGTTACGTTTCCGTGTGAAAATGTGGACTTTTTTATCTTACTTTCATTCAAGTTGGTTCATTGTGTATTTCATTATCGTTATATACAGTAATGGATGTTTATCGTGATGGAGGCGGTGACAACCCCCTAAAAAAAATGTTGTTCTGTAAATTTACTTTTAAAAATAATTTTTATATGTAAATAATTTTAAAAAAATTTATCCCCTTAAATATTTTCTTCAAGATCCGTGCTTCTATGATTCAGAGATTCAAAATCCAATTAGAAAGAGTCCAACTTTTAAGACCTTGAAGCACGTGGTGTTCTAGATATGAAGGATGCTGGTGGGAAATATATATTACTGCTGTATTCCTATGAGTCAGGACCCAACAATATGGAACGGTAATGTATATGAATGAAGAAAAAAAGACAAACCTTAGGATTGTTTATCTAATTAAGATCAATGGTTGATAAAGTAAATTATCCACTGGTTGATAGAGTATGGGTACTTTGGATAAGTATATATTTTAAGTATAAGTGATTTTTCTTTAAAAAAAAAACATTGATGTTTGAATGTAAAATTATAAAAATATTTTTAATATATAAAATTATTAAAAATAACATATAAAAATATTTTTGTGGGGGACTGTCATCCTGCATCACAATGAACATCTGTTACTGTATATAACTAGTGAAAGGAAATTTTTGGATGGTCAAGTTGGTTTTTTGGGGGTGACTCACCAATGATTGATGACATATTGGTAAGAAACATATAGTTATTTATTATATGTTTAATTGGGTAGAAAGTGAAACTATGACGCCGCAGCTGCTCTTGATTTAGCACAAGATGACAAGTAATTACTTGTCATCTTGTGCTAGATCAAGAGCAGCTTAGCACAAGATGACAAGTAATTACTCGTCATCTTGTGCTAGATCAAGAGCAGCTGCGGCGTCATAGTTTCACTTTCTGTGCCTTAGCTTTACCATCCATATCAGTCATATCAATTCTAGAAGCTATTTAGTCATTCCTTTTGGCTATAACTTTGTTTTAGCTGATCTCAATATCGGTGTTTTTTTATGGATTGCTGGACCACTGAATCAAAATTGGGTCACTTATTCTCAGTTTCCGCGAGAAAAGTGAAAATTTTTTTTTGACTCTTATTCAAGTTGGTACACTATCTATTTCATTATCGTTATATAGGCGAAAGACGACGGAGACTGAGAGACTGATAATATTCCAATTTTTTTTTATTTTATTTTCTTAAAATTAAAATTTTTTATGTAAATGATTTTAAAAAAAATTTTGCCCCTCCAAAAACTTCCTTTCACTAGTTATATACAGTAACAGATGTTTATCGTGATGCAGGGATGACAGTCCCCCTAAAAAAAATGTTGTTCTGTAAATTTACTTTAATTTTTTTTATTTTATTCTTTTAAAAAAAATTTTATATGTAAATAATTTTTAAAAAATTGATTCCCTTAAACATCTTCAAGATCCATCACTGCTATGATTCAGAGAATCAAAATCCAATTAGAAAAAAAGACAAACTTTAGGATTGTTTATCCGATTAAGATCAATGGTTGATAAAGTAAATTATCCACTGGTTGATAAAGTAAATTATCCACTAATTGATAGGGTAAGTGTTTTAAATAAAAGTAATTTTTAAAAAGAAGTGAATAGTAATATTTAAACGTAATTATATAAAAATAATTTTATTAAAAAAAATATATTTTATATTTAAATATAAAAATATTTTTAAACATATAAAATTATTAAAAATAATATAAAAATATTTTTTTAAAAATTTGTTTAAAATTTTTTTCACTTACCTACTTTTATTAAACCTTATAAATTCTTACTTTAAAAAAAAAAAGCAAGTAAAATTGCTTTTTTTTTTAAATAATTTTTTTCAAAAGCCTACCTACGAGCTAGCTTGCCATACAGCGAAGTCAACAACCAAGTTACTTTAGACGGATTGGTGGTTTCTTCCATTGTTTAGAAAATCGGGCCGACCGGCCTTCTATAAAATCTGTACTCTCAGGCGTACCATAACTTTCACAAACTCTAGCAAGCTTGCGATGGCTGACAGTGAACCAATGTTTCAGTTGAATGCCCACATCCATGGCAGCCACCTTCCCTTCCCTTCATTTACTACTGTGACTTTGAAAGTCACTTTGGACTTTACCCCTCCTCTCCATATCGTTGATATTGCATTTACAATTCCCAACCACATCCAGATTGCAGAGGCCACTACCACCGTTGTCGACTATGATTTGAACATTGGTACCACGCTACGATTTCCCTCCATCGGCACTCAACTTGGCCTTTCCATGTCCGTCATCGGCTCAGTTCCTGTTCCAGTTCCGTCTCTTCCACTCTCGCTGCCTGTCACCGCCAGATGCTCCTTTTTCTTCTTTCTAGTTATACTGCTTCTGGTAGCTCTCTTCCGCCGATCCATTCGTCCTCGACCGTAACACGTATCAGCCGCCATGAAACGTATCTTGGAGTAGCAGCAATCAGCTATGGGTTCTACGACACCTGGTTGGATTCAGAATCCTGAGTTTATGGTGTTGTATATGTATGTATATGCGCAGCTAAGTAACTGTTGCCTTTATAAGAATAAACTGAGTTTGGTTCCATAAAAAAAATCCGCAAATCAGAACCAATAAACTATGAAATTTAAATTGCTACCTAATTAAGTACCGAAAATGATTCTAAACACCCCCATAGACTAGTATAGATTATTAGTACGTGTCCCCTAAACCTAGCCTTATTAATTCCAAATATCTGGGAAAGAATTATCCCAGAGAATTAAAGGAATGCTTTGTGACCATTGCTAAGGAGAGCATGAGAGGATAGGACTTTCTTTCTTATTGGGGTTCAAATGAGAGGATACTACCAAACACAAAACTCCCCAAAATTCTTATTGCAAAATCTCCAAAATCCCAGAGAGTTAAAGGAATGCTTTGTGACTATTGTTAAGAAGAACATGCTTGTCTCTCATCCTCCTTGTCAGAATACACAGCTACTTCTCAATTACACTGAGGCTTAATTGATTTTCTTAAAATCCAAACTGCACTTTACTTTATCAGATATCATCGACATTGGAAAGTAGCAATGGAACCCTTCTAAGCATCAATAAAATTCTCCAAAAATCCGAACCCCCAAAATCCCAAACGAAATGGCTGAGAGAGTCAGAGACAGAACAAAACTTTTTACTAGTGACAATGTTAAGCTTTTGTTTTCATACTTATTATTATTCCATGACATTCATGTATTGGGTTAATTAATTTACTTTTTTTTCCCCGAAGTAGAAACAATATGATTAATATTAATTAATTAAGAGGAGTATGATACGAGCCATGCAGTTCATTTATTAATAGACAAATTATCTGTAAATTAAAGAGGAGAGAAATTGAAGTAATTAGCCTCCGAGTAGAAAAAAGGAAGAAATTTGAAGTCTTAGGTCACAAATAATTTTTAATTGGAGAAAGGAGAAAGTGCATATAGATATCTTTGTAGATCGATGTAGCACTCTTAGGTTGTGTTTTTTATAATAAGTGGGAGAAGAAGTATACTATTTTATAATTCTGCAATGTTTACTTTAAAGAGTCAACAAAAACAAGATGGGAAGAGATTTTATATATTTTATAAATAAGGCAAGAGAAAAAGCCAGAGCAAAAGTAATAGAAAAAGAGTTACATAAAGAAAAAGAAAAGAAGGCTCCGTTATATATATTTTATAAATATGGCGGTTTACTGAGAATCTTTGATTTCTTAAATTAATGTGTCTCCGACTGAATAAAAACGATGGAAATGTTGTTTTTAGAATTATTCTTCCTTGCTTAGCTAGTTAGGTAATGGAGGGAACATTTTGTCCCCATTCGAAATTCAAACAAACAAATTACAAGCTAATTAGGAACGTTACCTTAAATTAAGACCCATACATCATTCTAATGCAGCCTTTTAATTTGTTTGTGTTGAGTGGTGAGTGTGATTAATCATTACTTCATTAGCCATATGCTTGGGGATTGTAGAAATGTAGCTCCTATATAATATTTGAAACAGATTTGGTCCTATCACAACCCCTAAAAAATATGACTAGATTCCATGCATCTGAAGGGCGCCATGAATGGGGCCCATTGGAGAGTCATATATGGTCCTTGTACACAATATAAGGGTAGATATAGATATGCCCTGGAAGTTCACCCACTTGCTTCTGAAAAAACATAACTTTATTAGTAAGCAAAAACCAAAACATTAGATGACTACACAATTTGAGAGAGGACACTGGGTCAGTGGCGGATGGACATAGGGGGGCATTAGCCCGCCTATTTTTTTTTTGTAAAAAAGTTATTTGAAAAAACTATTTACCCCCCAAAAAAATTATTTATCTTCTAAATTTTTTTTGTTATGTAATTAATTTTTTTAAAAATAATTTATCTACTTTAAATTTTCTATATTATCTTTTCTATTTTACAAATGTATTATTCAATTTTATTAATGTATCACTCTTATATAGGTATATATTATTTTATTTCTCTATTTTTTTTGTTACCATCAACTTGTATAATATCAATTATTTCCTTTATGTATAAATCTTATTATCTTGCAAAAAATTTTATTTTCTATTTGGTTTTAAAAGTCAAATTTTTTATCTTTTACACTTCATTAGCTATTTTCTTTGTTAAGCCTCCTTCACTCATAAATTTTACTTTTATAATTGAGATTGAATATGAGATTTAAAATTTTTTTAATTTACTATTCTGGACAACTTTTTGTTGGAAGTTATTCTCCTTCTATGTTCTTATATATTGTTACTGTTTATCTATGTCATTTTCACATCTATTTTCTCATTCCATTATAAACTAAATTTATATACCTAAAAAAATCTATCAACTCTATTATACTAATAATAATAAACTAAAAAAAATTAACAAAAATCTCATGTCTTATTGAAGTAAAACAACTTAAAATCAAACTTATCATGATCTTTTACTTAATTTAAAGTTGATGTAATATTTTGTTTATATTCCTTATAATGATTTAAAAAAATTAGAGACATTTATGATCGTCAATGATTATTAATTATGTTACAAAGTATTTTTTCTATATAATTTTACTTACTTTAAGAAATACGCATATTATAAATTAAGTATGGTTTCGACCCCTACAAATTTCATTTAGGGGGCGTTTGGTACCAGGAATGTTTTAAGTCTTAGAAAATTACATTCCAAGAATGTTTTATTCTTGGAATGAGATTCTAGGAATATTCAGAAAATGTGTTTAGTTACCACTCAATTTTTTTGAGAATGGAATGCAACATTCATATTCTTTATGTTTGTTTCATATAAAATATTCTGAGAAATGTAACTAAATTTTATAGAAATACCTTTTTATTAAGTTAAAAGAAATTAAGTAAAATAATATATGTACCAAGATAATTCCAACATTATAAATAATTCTATTATTATAAATATTTTATAATAATAATTTTATATTCTCATATTAATTAATTTTAATAAATTATATTTATTAAATATAAAAATATTATATTTAACAAATATAGAAATTATATTTATTAAATATAAAAATAATTTTATATTCTATCATTATATAATTTTATATTCTGATATTAATTACTTTTTTTAATTTAAGATATTATCATAAGGGTATTTGGATAATAAAACATTCTCAAATTTTCTATTCCCTCTTAAAATCTTTCTAACCTATGTGTTTTGGAGGAAATGTTTCATTTATAAATTTTAAAAAAAGTAAATTTCAAAAAAAAGTTATATTTCAGGAATATTTTTTCAAACCTATTAAATAAAAGAATTGTTTTTTCAACTAAACATTTTTAAAATGTGAAAACATTCCCGATAAGATCCGCCACTGCACTAGTCCTCTGTGTTTACTTTTTAACAACTCCCAATTCCATGCTTGTTGTTATACGAAATACAAGGGTTCTTGTTGCATTCAACTATTCAAATGAGGTGTAGGAATCACCTCACTTGAGAGCTTGAAATTAAGAAATGGAATTAATTATAATATTGAAAGAAATGGTAAAAGATAAGAATAAAATATATATAATATCAAAAGGTGAAACAAATGGTACCATATGGATCCTTAATTGTACATACCTAAGGCCTAAGGGTGTTTTTCCCATATATATAGATTTATCAACTATAATAAGTAAGTTCTCATACGCCTCAACCTCCCTTATTCATTCTACAAGTATTTTTCTCACCTCAACTCATCTCAAGTGACACCGCAATATCTTATAATAATGTTCTTAATTTATTTGATATAATTACATAGATCAATTACAACGTAAATACATGCAGTCCTGAATCCAAAAATTTTAATTGGTGAAAACAAAAAGTATACTATAATTATTTTTACTAGAAATAAGAAGCAATTTATTAGGCAAAAAATGGATATTTGTAAAAGTTAATGTATTTTATATTTTCTTACCATGAAATTAGATATTTTGTGAATGAAACATTAAGTATAATTAATAATTTAATAAGAGTAAAAATTACTTCTATAATTCTCATTTATAAACTATAATATATTTTTTTAGCCAAAATTTCTGGATCCCTCACTCATTATTCATATTTGGTAACCAACCCTCTTGTGACTAACAGAAAGTATAAAAAAACAGTTCTCATTAAAAAAATATAAAACAAGACAATGACCCCTCCCTTTTTAAGAGACACAGAAGAATCCCACGTAAGTTGATTCAGACAGAGAATCCCACTTAAACGCATGCGTGCATGCTTCAATCTAATTAAGATCAATGACTATTTTTTTAATAGCATCGCTCACAAAACTTATCTAGAATTAGAAGGAATTTAGGCTTACTTTTGTAACTTCATATCACATTTGACTTTTAGAGATAAAAAATATATAATAAGAAAAGTTAACATAAGTATTTTAAAAGGAACAATGTTTTAAAATTTGAACTAGGAAAAGAAACAATACACAATTTATTGGTTTAATCGTAATTAAATTATTGTCAAATTGATAATAAGAAAATAAGATTTTTTAATATTATATATTATAATATATTCAAAATATAATAATAATTATATATTTTAAATAAAATATTTTAAAATAATTTCATTAATTATTATACAAAATAAAATTGTAAACTCCTATCATATTTAATATCTACATCAAAGAATTTTAAGATTATACTAGAAGAAACTTAAAATATTGAAGATGTATGGCACTTTTTATAGAGTCTAGGCTCATAAGCTTCTTGCACTAATGACAAAATCAAAAACCACGCGCCAACTTGGTGTGAACCATTAATTTTTTTGTTGAGATTTCTAACCTACCGTCGCAATGTGAGGCAGTAGGCTGTACATCAACTCTTTCACAATACTTTTGCAATGCATGTAGGTTCTGACAGCAATGCCATTTTGTTCCCTAATCTTTTTCTCATTTCTATCTCTCTCTTTCTTGTCTCTTTGTTTAATATTTTTCGTTCTCTCTTTCTCTTCTTCTCTACCCGTTCTTTTTCTTCCACTCATTTTCTTTGAAACTAGTCTCTCTCTCCAATTCTATCTCTCTCTCTCTCTCTACTCTTTAACCCACTTTATCATATCTCCTACAATCGGTTTCAAATTTCAAGAGTGATGAAATGATAAAAATTTGATGGCCAAACAACTAAATGAGGAAGAGTAGCATGATGCCAAGGTAGGAGAGAGATTATTCCAAAGTTTTGCAGCAAAACTCTGTTAGATCCCAGTCAAAGCACAAGATAATAGTATTCTCTTAGGGCGAGAATGAGCCACAGTTTTGTAATGGAAAAATATGCTACTGCTTCATTCTTTGCAATGGTATATATACATAGGATGAGTAGTTCCTACACGATGCCCATAATGCTTAGAAGAAACTGACTTCAGAAACCTAATTAACTACGTTACACAGAAGGAATAACTACCCTAGTTACAAATCCTAAACTGCTACTTGAAGTCAGTTACAATCCCACTACTCATCAATCCCCGAAACTGCCACAAGCCTGATCATGCACCACTACTGCATGTATTTCACGTTCCTCACTGGCAACCTCTTTGACCTTCGTGGTGGTGATCCATCACTCTGAAAAATAGGTAAGATTTGTTTCAAATCGTAGGAAATTCTAAACTGTCTGGTTTAACCAGTTCACCGGTTTTACACCGATTCTCCAAGTTCTTGACCGATTTTCTGCATAGCCAATTTTTATGGTTCTTTCTGACAGGTGGCAGGAGGGATCGGTTCCGGTTTTTGGGTCCAATTCTAAAACCATGATTAGAGGGGGTGATAGGTTTTATAAAACGTCAGAGAAATTTAAGTTTAGTACTATAAATTGAAACTAGAGAAAATGTGAATGTATAGTTTTAAAACTTAGGAGGTGAACGAAATTTCCTCTAATTTTTAACTTAAGTAATAAATTTCAAATAAACAGTCTAATGTTTAAAGAGAAATTCACAAGTACCCGCTATAAAATCCCATTACATTTTACAAAGTCAGCTCCAATAACATTAACCAAGCCAGTCAATTCCACGTCCAAGATGGAGAAGCTGAATTACACATCAACGAATAAAGTATCTGTTTACAACATGTAAATTACTGGGTTTTTTTTTAAGTAGGTAGATGTTTTATATAAGCCTTCAAATATATGCCTTTTCTTTAGGCTATGTAAGATCAGTTTTTTCATAATTAAAGGAGTTGAGATGCTGCTCATCAATGTCAAATTGTTTAAGCAATTTTTATTGGGAAAGTTTTAATAATGGCTGGCACATAATATTACACCATGAAGACTGCAATCAATTACAATAATAATCAAAATTAAATTAAACCTCACATACTAAATAGGTTCAAATCTTAAGATTTAAATTTAGGTGACATACGCAAATTTGTATCTTCAACTGTAAAATTCTATATTTCTCTATTCAAATTCTTGGAAATGTTTTTCCTTTACTAGCATTTGTATCGACTTGTTATTTAAAATAGTCTAAGTTGGCCATTGAGTTATTTAGTGTGATGTTTTGTTTTCCTTTACTGAAGTTTGCTTTTAAAATCTTCTTGACATGTTACCACATCTTCCTATAACTGCTGATGTAAACACAAATTTCAGACTTTAGTTGAATACAAATCTTCCACATAATTTTCTTTACAAGGCTGAAAACCATGAAGAAGTTACCATTATTACATCATATAATCCAAAACAAGCTGGAATAGGCATTTTTCATTCCTTTTCATGAACCAGCTTAAATATATCTGGCAAGTGGCAGCATATTTAATCCAGCACATGAAATCCTCTGAATCGGTGGAGACATCCATATCTGCAAAGCTAGGATGAAAGAAATATGAGAGAGATTTGAGTTAATTAGTAGTTTGGATGATACATAAACAATCCTAGGTTAAGATTCCAAATGGGTGCATCTCACTCTACACAGGAATCTTAGACACCACTATTTGTGTTTCCTTACAGCCAATTAAAGTTTCAGCATACAACAGATATAGTTGTACAATCTTAACCTTCCTAATCCTCATAGCCATGGCAAAATATCGCTCAAGTTGAAAGATTTGAACTCTAGAATCTGCCTCAATTTGCTTGATAACCTTGACAGTTGACAACCCTCATAGCCTAGTGACTGGAGATAATGTCTACTTATTGCAGATACCCAAAGGATCAGCATTCTTGTTTATCCAAGGATGCTCCATTATCTTCTGAAGTGAGAACCTTCTTGAGGAGTCTTTCACCAAGAGCTGCATCAGTTTCCAAACTGCAGTCAGAAGGACAAATAAATTTGTTCACTGAAACCATTGCTTTTGCTTGCATACGAACATACTGGACTAATCAGATTTTGGCTTCTGAAGAAACAGAAGGGGTGGAGGGGAATGTTAACGGTCAGCCTTCATTATCTTGCACACAGCTAAATGTATTACATACATATTGTTAAGAGTAAAATATATTTTATCACATAAAGGAGCACATGTGCCTCATCACCTTTTGAAGGTATCAACTTGACTTTCAGCCTCAAATGGGGGAACACCATAGAGGAACTCATAACAAAGGATAACCCGAAGTCCAATTATCAACTGCATAATCATGAGCTTTATTGTCTACCATTTCTGGTGCTAAATAATCCAATGTTCCTCACATGGTATGTCTCTTGCTTCTTGACTGTACAGACCAACCAAAGTATGCAATTTTAAGGCGACCCTGCAATTGAACCATAGTCAAATTAATTGCAAAAACTTCCGTCCTTGGGATTCAATAGCATTTCTGTTGTCTTTTGGATGGATTAAGGAATGGATGACAAGAAGAAGGCTCAAATGTTTGTACGACTTGTCTCAGCTGCTGGGACTGGATTCTTCAATGTTTTGGCTTTTGTTTAAAGGGACTTACTACTGTACACTATTAAATTTTTTAGAAAATATATTTTATTTTTTTTACAAATTTTAAATTTGTTTAAAAATAATAAACTAATGATAAATTTTATAAAAAAATTTTAAAAAATAAAAAACAATCAAAAAAATTTAAAAAGAATGACACATTTAAAAAAAATAAATATTTTGAAGAAAACGTTAAAAAAAATTCAAAAAAATATAAAATCATTTCAAAAAATTTATTATAAATAAAAAATTAATAAATAGTATAAATAAAAAAATTAATCAAAAAATAAAAAAATTTAAAAAAATAAAAAATAAATAGGGGGGACTGTAGCTTAGTCCCCCCTTGTTTAAAATATTGAACTTAAGCTTCATATATCGGAGTGTGAATACAAATTGGATAACTAACATCAACTGTCAGGATGGCCGAGTGGTCTAAGGCGCCAGACTCAAGTTCTGGTCCTCGTGAGAGGGCGTGGGTTCAAATTCCCCTTCTGACACTTTTCATCATCTTGTGCTTTTAAGTGGTGACCTGACAAAGCCACATGTGCACTACATCATAAAGAACTCTATTGTTTTCTCAGTGTCAAATACTAAGCAGTTAAATACATGTCAATAATCAGTTAGAATTATAGGAGTCTTTTATTAATATGTAAGAGAAAACAAACCATTTAATTTGAAACCATTGAACCATTAAAACTGCATATATGTTGTTTTGTTTTTTTGATAGAGCAAATATGTTGTTGAAAATAGTGACATGCAAAATTTTATCTTCAACTATAAGTTTTTATATTTTTCTCTATTCAAATTCTTGGAAATGTTTTTCCTTTACTAGCATTTGTATCATGTTATTTAAAATAGTCTAAGTTTGGCCATCGAAAATGTAAAGCTGAAATATTATATTGGGTGTGATGTTCTGTTTTCTTACTGAAGGTTGCTTTTAAAATCCCACTTGACATGCTTAATGTTATTGTTACCATACCTTCCCATAACAAATTTCAGACTCTATTTGAGTACAAAAAATCTACCACTTAATTTGTTTAACAAGGCTGAAAACCATGAAGTTGCCATTACATCATACAATCCAAATAAGCTGGGTTAAGCATTTTTCGTTCCTTTTCATTAACCAGCTCAAGTATATCTGACAACACCTTCAACCCAGCACATGAAATCCTTTGAATCAATTTCTGCATTAACAACCATATTTGCAAAGCCAGGATGAATGAAATAAGAGATAAGTTTGTGTTAGTAGTTTGGATAACACATGAAAAAACCCTAGTTTAAAACTCCAAATGGATGCATCTCACTATATACACACATGGTACTAAGGAATCTTAGACACCACCATTGTGTTTCCTTACAGCCACTTAAAATTTCAGCATACGACAGATAGATGTACAGTCTTCACCTTCCTAATCCTCACAGCCATGGCAAAAATATCACTAGTTGATAGACTTGAACTCGAAGCTGCCTTAATTTGCTTGACAACCTTGACAGTTGGCAATCCCTCATAGCCATAGTGACTGGAGATGATGTCTACTTATTGCAGACTCCCATAGGATCAGCATTCTTGATTATCCAAGGATGCTCCATTATCTTCTGAAGAGAAAGCCTTCTTGAGGAGTCTTTCACCAAGAGCTGCATCAGTTTCCAAATTGCAGTCAGAAGGACTATTAAATTTGTTCACGGAAACGATTTTTTTTGCTTGGATATGAATATGAAAATAAATAAATATACCCGACTAATCAGATTTTTGGCTTCCGAAGAAACAGAAGGGCTGGAGGGGAATGCTAGGTCAACCTTCGTTATCCTGCACGTAGCTAAATGTATTACATACATATTGTTAAGAGTAAAATATGTTTTATCACATAAAGGGACACATGTGCCTCATCACCTTTTAAAGGTATCAGCTTGACTCTCAGCCTCAAATGGGGGAACACCATAGAGAAACTCATAACAAAGGATACCCAAAGTCCAGTTATCAACTGCGTAATCATGAGCTTTATTTTCTACCATTTCTGGTGCTAAATAATCCAATGTTCCACACATGGTATGTCTCTTACTTCTGGACTGTACAGACCAACCAAAGTCTGCAATTTTAAGGCGACCCTGCAATTGAACCAGTCAAATTAATTGCACAAGTACCCTTAAAACAACAATCAAATATAATAAACTAGAACCAAGTAGTTACTGAGGTTTCATCGTTGTATATCTACAAAAGAAAGCAAAATTTTCAGTCTGACATTCTCCCTGCTTTTTCTTTTTTTATCTTTTTCTTTTTCTTTTAGTTGGGGAGGGGAGGGAAAGAGGTTGGAGAAAAAAAAATTAATAAGAAAATGACAGCTAACAAATGCTTACATACAAATATGTCAAAACTTCAGGCAGGAGTACTAGATTTTTCAAAGACACATAACAGAAACTGTTATGAGGCCAAAAGAGCAAACAACAATGATAGAAACTGCAAAGACTTAAGCTACACCCACAAATTTTTTTTTTTTTTTTTTACAAACTCTACAAAAGTTTTTCTCTAACTACTCATCACCATTCCTCTCACTTTACTTACATCACCCTAGTAATTGATGAGTGGTGGAAAAGACTTTTGTGAGACTCTTAAGAAAAACTTTTGTAAGAGTAGCTTAACTCAGCCGGAAAATTTTCCGTACTTGAGATTCAATAGCTAAGACCATCTTGGGCAGTTTTGCCATAAAGTTTATACAAAATTAAGGAAAATCCATTTTGCTAACAGAGGAAAAAGCAAGGAAGCTACAAAGTGGTAAAAGGAAAAAGGATATAAGGATATTTTAGTATACCTCATGGTCAAGTAACAAATTCTCAGGCTTAATATCCCTATGAATAACATGCTTCTCATGACAATATGCCAACGCCTTTGTGAGGCTCAAAATATACTAAAATTTCCACAAGAAACAAAAGTTAGAATCTTTGTAACAAAAAATGAATAAAAAAGTATGGTCCAAATAGACGGAGGGAATACAATGATAAGCATACAATATAATACAATCTCTTTTTGTAAGATGTTTGCATAAGTAAAAATATATTATTTTATGTGAGTTTCTAACTTGTTTTCACTAAAGCTCTCTGTCTTTACATATCGGCCAGAACAGCCTTATCGGGTTAATTGCTTGCTATCAGCATAAACATATCATTACTCGAAACTTGCAAACATTTCAGAGGAAAAGTTATGCCTGATAGTCTATTCAATCCCTTCAGTTAGTTCTTCAATTTTCTCGCAAAACTAAAATTTGAAGTAATGCCTAGAACGAATGAAAATGTCCATTCTTTAACTACTAGAACAGTTGGGCTTCCTGCCAAAAAAGGCCAGCCAAACCAAAGCTATGCCCTAAGATAGTGAATCAGTTTTTCAATTAGTAGAAGAAGGAGGAAGGTCAACGCACAGCAAGGAAAAGGTGACAGGATACACAGCCTTCAAAATTCATGACTCTGGTCACACCTAAGTCCAAAAACCAACCTCATGTCTCCTAGTCTTCAAGACATATGCACGTACACACAGACACAGACACTGACTGAGAGAAGGGATTACCGTGGCAGCTTGCTTCTCAGTAAGATGACCTTTTTTTCTGAGCTCCTTGTAAAGCTCACCATTATGAGCATATTCAAGTATCAAGAAAACACGTTCAGCATCATGAAACCAACCATAGAGACGCAGGATGTTTGGGTGGTGAAGACTGGTCTGGATCTCCATCTCTCTCCTCAGTTGATGATGAATTCTATACTTTTCTATTTGTTCCTTAAAGATAATCTTCAATGCAACAACATATTTGCTCTGAAAAGAATCATGTAATTTGGAAAATCCATAAATAGATATCTAGTAGTATCGGCAACTCAGAAGTTATCTAGTTAATACAAAAAAGGAACAAAAAAAATAGTTGCGTCTCATGTATAAATCCAGCTTAAATAGAACTATCAACATGAATTAGAGTCCATTTACCAGTGATAAAAGTACAGAGAAGCAAACTGAGAACCATTTCTCTGCAAATTCTAGAATGCATGGTAAAAATGACACCCCAACAGAGAGAAAATAAAAAGCTACCATTCCTTTGTTCTATTATAAAAATTGAAGAAAAATAATCAACATAAAACGTCAAAAAAATCTGACCTTTTTAAATTTGAAATGGGAAATCAAGTGAACCAATATCAGTCAATATGGGATCAATTTATAAAATTCATTTCTAGTATTTTAAGAGAATTTAACCGAATGAGGAACATTGAAAGAAAATAAAAAACTGATCTTTATACAAATTACTTTCTTGCAGAAGTTCCTAATGAACCAAAAAAACAAAAAAAGAGAAAAGGGGTAAGGTAAATTGAGTACCTTGACTTCTCTAGCGACGTAGACTCTGCCGAATTTCCCTTTTCCAAGAGGCTTTCCGATCTCGAAGTCTCGCAAGGACCATTGCTTCTTTGGGTTGTCTTCTTTGGATTGATTTTGGGAATCCATTTCGTTAGAAACTTCGGTTTCGATCAAAGGAGACTTTGTCGGTGATTCAGAATTGAAATGCGAAGGATGAAAAGGTTTCAGAGAATTTTGAAGTGGCAACTAATGGCGAGTTGGCGACAAGTGGAGTGGGGGATTTTGAATTTGTTTGAAGCCGCCGAGCCTTAAACGCACCGTTTCAGTTCTTTGCCTGCCTTTGTTATTTGTGCCCCAAAAAAATAGAAAGTGGCATAAATAAAACCTTCTCCAATTTTGAATAGTCACTTTTATCTCTTTTGGTTAAGAAATTCGACGGATTATTTAAAATTTAAAATTCAATAATAATTTATGCATTAATTTATTAATATAGGAACTTGTGCTTATCAACTAAAATCTATAAAAATTACTTATTTTATATAAATACAAATAATTATCAAAACATTTTTTATTGAAGGAGATAACTTCCAAAATTAAAACTGTAAAGACTTACGGGCGTTTTGTGGTCTCAAAAAGCTATTTTATTTTAAAATTTTATGAGATTATTTTTAGAAGAGTTTATTTTAAAAATAAATAAAAATACTGCTTATTTTTTAAGAAAAAATGTTTAAAAATAATCATGTCCTATAAAAGAGAGAAAAAATATTATAGATAAATATACTCCTAAAATATTTCACAAATTTTTAAAAAAATATTTTTATATGTTATTTTTAGTAATTTTATATGCTAAAAAATATTTTTATATTTTTACATCTAAACGCAAGACATATGTTTTTTTTTTTTAATAAAATCACTTCTGTGTAACTATAATCAAATACCAAATACTTGATTTTTAAAAAAAATTACTTCTATTTAAAATATCTGTTTAAAAGTACAAACTTATCCAAACTACCCCTTAAGTGATAGTTTGAAGTATTCAACGAAAAAAAGAAGGAAATTGTTTAAATATCCAAGAATGCTTCTCAACAAAATTCATAAAATATTTTTTGATTAATCATTATTATTTTGATATCATCTCACTCTATTTGGTTAAAAAATAATTTTCAAATATTGTGAGATATTTTTATGAAAAAAACATTTCTCTTAAATCTCACATCTTCTCTCCCCGTCCAAACCACTATTTAAACTTTAAATAACTTCCCACTATTTTTTAAAACCTAACATATTTGTAACATATATATCCATCATTTTGTTTTATCTTAAAAATAGAATTTATTTATTTATTTTTAAATATTTATTATATAATTTTAACAAATTAAGACACTAAAAACTTCAAAACCATATATAATAATATCAATTAATATCAAAAGTTAAAAAGAAAAAGACTGCATTTATTTATTTAAAAAAAATATTAGTGATAACTTTTATAGTAGTACAACCCTGAATGAATAAAAAAATAATTCAAAAATTAAAATTATATTAAAATGCACAGAATGGCTTTTGATCTAATGGATTCTTCCTATATTTTTATACTCGACTTTTTGTAAGGCCTGCAGCTAATCTCTAACTCAAGTCAAACTTTTTAGTGTAGCAAAATAAGAGCATAAAATTCCTTTAAATTTTGATAAATTCACATAAATTTTCCTTTCCAATTTTCAATTTACATACAAGTGTGCTTAAATTTTTAATAGAAATCTCTCCTCTTTCTCCAAATTAGAACATCTACAGCAATACTTTTCAAAGTTATGAGGAGTTACTTGTGGAAATTAAAAATTGAAAGATCTATTTGCTAAAGCCCCAAATTACGAGGTTCAATGCATTTTCCTTTTCCCCCATTTATGGGGGGATACAAGAAATGAAAAATGAAAGTTCAAAATTAGTGGCAACCATTCCTTACAGGGCAAACATACACATGTACAGAGGGTTTCAATCAAAGGCATCAAGAGCAAAGAATGGACTAGGACTTCCGTTTAGTCATATTCAAATGTTAGCTGCACTGTTGTGATTCACTTTTTCATAGATCATGTTTTGAATATGATGTCAGCTAGAGCCAAACTCCTCATTCCAGCGCTCAAGCTCTTCCCACTTGCTTTTGTTTAAGCTGGGTCTGATGACAGCCATTGCATTCTTAAAATCCTCATATCTTAGTCCTCTTACCTGGTACAAGTGAATAGTTAATATGAATCAGTTAAGGAGGGTTTTCATTTACATGCTATGAGGCTGACACTTAAAAAGAAGAGTCATGTTCATGTCCAACATTTGACATGATGCAACACTTCAAATTATATATAAATACTTCATATTTTGTTATGTCACGATGTCCTTGTTTTGAATGTCCCATGTGTCCGTATCAGTGTCAATTTCTATGCTTCTTAGTTTACATGTGATATATATCTAAAGGCTGATTCAATAACATTAGGCTTTACACCCTATGCCTTCAGCAAGCATTTAATTTCAAACAAAATGCTAGATAGTATTTTTTTTAAAAGAAAAAAAAACATTTATAAATTGAAAATTTTCTTATAATAGCTATCTCCAGGCAACAACAAATGAAAGATTCGTTGGCATGAAAACAATGCGTATATTCATCATCTATATGCCTAGCCTCAAGTTTATAACGTCGAGTATTTTTAAGATCTCAACCCCACACCCCAAGGATTTCAATTATGAGATTAGGACAAGAAAAAGAAAAGAATCAACATTACATCGCAAATGAAGTTGTAGCAATTTCTGGCTAGTTTACCTGATTTGCCTTAACAGTGAGAATGTCAGAACCCAGCTCTCTAATGGGCATCATTGCAGCTTCTTCACACAAGGCTTGTAGATCACTTCCAGAATATCCTGCAAACCAAGAATAAGGAAAATAATGTCCATGCTTTCAGGAAAGGAGATTTCAACATGCTAATTTCTTTCAACTCACGATTTTAAAACAAGGAAATAATCAGAATATGTATTTTGGCTATAAATGCCCACAAAGCTAAGCTCTGAAAATTTCAATTAAAAAATTTAATTACCTTCTGTCTCTTTTCCAAGCCTTTCTATATCTCTACCTGTCACATAAAAATAAAATAAGTAAATTTAGTGAAAAATAGAGCTGAGCAAGTGGAATAAGTGTACGGTACTCCTAGGAGTACTAGACTTTTTCCGGAGTAAGTGGTAGCACATACATCAACCAATTCCAAGGATCATCTGAATGAAGAAATTGAAAATCATACAATCGAGAATACAAATTCTTATAGAAATAAATTGTTCTAAAGTTTTACTTCATAGAAATATTTTTCCATATTTAATATCTCTAGCTTGAACTTTCTTTTTGGATATGCATATAATCAAAACTGCAAGTTATAAAGTATCCAAGCCAACCCCAGAAGCAATAAAATAAACGCTGCTATTGTGAATACCAGAAAGCAATATATCCACAGAATCAGAATTCAATACATACAGTAACTTCTTAATAAACCTCACTACCAGCCACTGAGGTGAATACAGAACCACATAAAATCTATGAATACTCAACTTTTACAGGGCAATTGATATGAATATTGCTGAGCTATTTCTCTATTTCGATGTTGTTAAAACCAAAGGAAATACATCCATAAATTCACTTTGGTTTCCCTTCTCCAATTAGAACAATTATCTAAGGTTTTGATTGGTAGACAGGAGGAAGCCAAAATCATATGGTACACTGATACTGTTACACCAGAACTGTGCATGTACAAACATAAGACCATTTATCTCACCTGGCATGTATAGTTGCCAGGTGCAGCTGCCAGTTTTAGTTAAATGTAATAATTCCAAAGGTATGAACCACTCAGAAGACATTCACCTCATACCTCCTCTTTCTCCTTTTGTCCAGCTCTAAATAAAATCCCAAGGAAACAAAAGAAGAAAGGGAAGCAGCTTCTGTTCTTTATACACTAATAGACCAAATTCATCTTGATCCAAAAGTTTGTTATAGGTTATGGCGCCACAAACACGTACACATAATTGGGCAATCCTAACCCCTAAAATTGTCAACAATTAGGACATCCTATGGTTGGAACTTGTAACTTCTCACCTATCTTACTCATAAATCTAACAACCTGTCAGCAGAACATCTAAAACTCCTTAGTCTTTGGCTCTTTGTGTATCCTTTATTATATTTAGGCTAAATCAGAATTAGTCACATGCAAACTACCACTATATCCTTCAACAACATTACAATACACAAATTCACTCCAGGACTTCTTCACCCCTCAAAAAGAAAAACTGTCTAATGAAACCACTCATAAACATTTTCCAAATTTAGCATGTTTGTAACTTGTTTCATAGCCAAGTGTTGGCCAACAGCAAAAGAAAGATAAGATGCTGTTAGGGCCCCAATTAAGTATGTTTTTTCTAGAAGAAATAATAGTGCAGCTGGCAGAGTAATTCCTCCAATTAAGCACGTTTACTATGGAAGGAATAGAAGCATGCCTGGTGGAATTAATTTCCCTGAAATTAAGAAAACATAGCAGCTGACTGGTCCTATTTATGGTAGAGAATCATAATTTTAAGAGAGCATCAGGAATTATGTTTATTGCATTGCAGCAGGAATTATGTTTCAGTTTTTATTGCATTGTCTTTTACTTATTTAGTTCTTTCCTAAAATAAATTGTAAGCCTTGAGGCTATATAGAGGGATTTTCCCTTCATGAATAAATTATCAAAAGAATTAACATCTCAACTTAGTATTGAAACTTATGAGATCCAAGGCACCACAAATTGCCTTACAAAGGAGGTTTAGGATCCCTCGAAGTATCCTAAAAAAAATGGCATGTAACAAATTGGTATCAGAGCCGGTTATGGTTGATCACCGTCTTGCAAATTGGTGAATGGGATTGTATCTCTACGGCAAGGAATCAGGGCTATGGAGGAGCAATTGATGAAACATACTAAAGACATGTTCCTGGCCTTATCCAACCAAATTCAAGAGAAAATTTTCTTGAATGCGAGTGGTGGGGATGGGGAGTCTTTATCACATAATCTGAACAAGGGGAAGGCACCAGAGTATAACAAACTCCCTAAAGTTCAAAATGCATCCGAGGAATTAATTGAGGGAAATTTCCTAGCAGCTGAGGAAGATGATGTGGAAAAAGAACAGCAAGCAGAAATTGAGGAGTTTCCAGAAACAAGCTTTCACACAATTACTGAAGTAGCTACTCCTCAAACTACCCGAGGAGAGGAATTCACGTCGAATTCTTACCTCTAACCAACAGAAGGGTGTGATGTTGTTTTTGGTACTCAGTGGCTTAAGCAAGTAGGTCCGATTATTTGGGAAGTCAAGGAGATGTGAATGGGATTTTTCTGGAAAGGAAAATTTGTAGGGTTGCATGGCACAAAGGGACCATCTAACCGGACTAATGGACAGCATGAATCAAGGAAACAAATGCAGGAAGACAACAAAATAAAAAGTGAGAGAAAAAGAAATAGAAAAACGAAAAAAAAAAAACGAGACAATTTCATCCTTGAGGACAAGTATGAATTTATGGGCATGGAGTTGTTAGGGCCCCAATTAAGTATATTTTTGCTAGAAGAAATAATAGTGCAGTTGGCAGAGTAATTCCTCCAATTAAGCACGTTTACTATGGAAGGAATAGAAGCATGTCTGGTGGAATTAATTTCCCTGAAATTAAGGAAACATACCAGCTGGCTGGTCCTGTTTATGGTAGGGAATCATAATTTTAAGAGAGCATCAATTGGGCTGCTGATTGGCTTAGAATAATTAGCTAGTAGCTGTTAGCATTAATTTAGGATTTCTAGTTGGTTAAATCTTGATTGCGGCAGGAATTATGTTTCAGTTTTTATTGCATTGTCTTTTCCTTAATTAGTTCTTTCCTAAAATAAATTGTAAGCCTTGAGGCTATATAAAGGATTTTCCCTTCATGAATAAATTATTAAAAGAATTAACATCTCAACTTAGTGTTGAAACCTAGGAGGCCCAAGACACCTTAAATTGCCTGACAAAGGAGGTTTAGGATCTCTTGAAGTATTCTAGAAAAAATGGCACGTAACAGATGCTTTTACTTTGACAAAATTACGTATAAGCAAATTAATCAGACAATTCCAGTACTTTTTTATTCCTCTCTACATATTTCTACATCAGCTTCTCTCAGGAACTTATTGAAGCAAAATTCAAATTTCGGTAGATGAGGATGCCTAAAAGCCCAACCTAAATTCAAATTTAATCATAGCAGTAGACTTGCTGAAGTCCAATTATAAAACTTTTGTCACATTTGATAACACCTTTTGCATGTTTTGTCCCCATGATTCCAAGTATATTGTTTAGCTAATGAACCAATTTGCGCAAATTCAGTACCAAGTTTCAGATAGAACCAATAAAACAAAGAAGGGTCTACAATGATAGAACCAGAACAACCCAAAAGTATTTAACCAGAAAAGATATAATCACTGGCACCAAAGGATACACAAATCAATAGGAGAAGTAACAGAAAAAATAAGAGCACATCTCTTACTAGGTAAGGAGAACGCTTGACCCTTGAGTTTGTGCTTTAGTAGAAGTCTCCGAACATTTTCATCTGGTAAGGGTATGTATATTCTCTTTACCTGGTAAGTATTTCACAGCAAAGCAGGAAACAGAGTTAATAAGAAAGCAGCACATACTTCATGCTCATTATAACTAATATCCATAATACGTAGTTGTAGTAAAGAAAATTCTTATGGGTTAAGAAAGAGTTTCTTGTAGTGCACCTAAAGTAAAGGGTATAAGAATCATTATGTAGTTGTAGCATCAGTATAATTAGGGGTTGAAGGATCAGTGTTATAAACACACCATTCTTGAGTCTTTCAATAAAATATATTTCGGTTCTCTCCAGCTGTTCTCTCCCTATCTTGTTAACATCATTTACCAAATTATTTCCACATCAGTCCGTAATACTTCTGATCAATGACAAAAAGTGGTGAAATATTTATTATTTTCCACTTTAAAAATCAAATCAGCAATATTTGCTAGCTATGATATTTTCCCCTGCCCCTGAACTCTAAAGATTCAATCAGACAGCTATCTCTGTCTACTTATGGCTTTCATGAACTGGAATTATGTGATATCCTTGTCAAACAATCAAGTTGCAGAACAAGTGACTGAAGATCTACTCACCAGTCTCCTAAGAACTGCTTCATCCAATTCTTGCGGCTTATTGGTAGCACCTATATTTAGAAGAGAATGTAAAATAATAGAATGTTAATGAGAATACTGAATACACGACCCAATGTGAATCCATTTTATGTATATACTCTAAATGCCAGATACTGACTACCTGAGGTTGCTTTTATACAAAGAAATAAAAATAAAATAATTACCAAAAAAAATCTGAGAAGGCAGGTGATTCCAGGTCTGCAATAGCTAAAATTCAGTTTCCCATATGGATTGCACATGCTTAGGAGGCCACTTTACAACAACAACCAGGCCAACAAAGGAAATAATATTGTTTTCAAGATATCACACACTGAGATGCAACTAAATTGTTTGTTAAAAAAATTTAGGAGACAAATAAGTTGTTCCAGCTTCAAGGCAAGGGGTCTCAGACTGAGGAGAAAAAATAATCATCGTGTAGTGGTCCTGGGATGTGTTGAAATTTGAAAAGACAAGAACAGACAGAAGTACTTAAGGATTGGTCCCAAACCTGATCTATCAACTATTACTATTAGTATTACAACTACATTATACTGGCTCAAAAAGAAAATGCCACTATTGTCCAGCAGCTTTCATAAAATTCAAGTTATGAAATTCTTATAAATTCTTGGGATGTCAACATTCCTGGAATTGTATTTTACCATTAAGTGTCTTTTGCCAAAGGGGACGAAGAACAGCAACTGCAATCATTACATTGCATGATAATGTTTTCAACTTAACTAGTTCAGTTTAAAGAAGCCAAACAAGCTCAGATCATGCTATAGATGATATTCTGCTAAAAGCTAAATTAAGGTCATTTATAGAAAGAGATCAGGCAACTAACTGAAGATAACTAAAGAAAATATTATTAGATATAAAACTTACCAATGACAATTACAATATCATTAGGATTGGAGGTCACCCCATCAAACTGGATAAGGAATTCAGATTTTAATCGTCTGCTTGCTTCATTCTCATTAGCCAACCTTGTTGACATGATACTATCAATCTGTTATCAGTTTAAACAAAATAATTATAAATAACAATATAAAAGTATCATGCTTTAATGTGAAAAAATAAAATACCCAACAAGCAGTCAACCATTCTTTTAACTCTTTGATAAGCAAAGCAACACCTAATTTCTGAACACATTCCCCACTCCCTCCCTTCTGCATTCCCCAACTAAAAAAACACTGAGTAAATGCCATTGTAAAATCAACTAAAGCCTATAAAACAGAGATTTATGTATTTAATTTGTACATTAAAAAATTAGCAGCTCAACAAAACATTATGACTTTATATTGCAACTTGAAACCATCATAAGGGACTAAATTTTGGCAGAATCAGTGCTAATGCTGGTCATGCAGATATTGCTAACAGACCTAGATTTAGACTAATAATCATTCCGTTACTCACAAATGGCTGTGATGTATATCATCAGTTTCAGTCTAAATACATATATCAAGTTATCAATGCAAGTTAAAAATATGCCAGATAACTTATCAATCTAGAGAGCAAAGGGATAATTAGCCACACCATTAAATGATCTATACTCTTAAGAATCATATTCCAACAAGGACCATTTACTACTGAACTCTGAAGTCTGAATTAAGTGTCAAATGACTACCCTTCAGATACCATAGTCCATAGGCCTGTTTGCAGAGTTGTTAAACAATGGTTCTCAGACAACTGATTCTGGAACAATAGAGTACTAATATAATAAATTTAGAGATGAAGGGAACGGGAATGTTTCTACTCTATAAAAGAGTTATACCTCATCAATGAAAATCACAGATGGTTGCCTGGATATAGCTACCATGAATAGAGTCCGGACAAGCTTTTCACCTTCACCCACCTATTTACAAGTTAAAATAGTAAAACTCCTTAATAAAGACAAACCAAAGGAAAGACAGAGAACAGCCAACACAAAAAATTTAGGAACAATTAAAATATAGACACACCCATTTTGATGTCAATGAAGCTGCAGAGACATTAAAAAATGTTGCTTCTGATTCTGAAGCAACTGCTTTAGCAAGCATAGTTTTTCCATTACCGGGTGGACCGAAGAGAAGCAAACCTAGAAAAAGAAAGTTCAGCCCCCTTTTGCTTTTTCATTCTACAATTTCACTATTATATAACAAAATGTAGTGAAGTTTCAAGCATTGCCTCTAGCTGGCCTTCGAAGACCAGTGAACAAATCTCTTCTCTTAGTTGGCAAAATAACCATTTCCATTAAAGCTTGCTTTGCCTTCTCAAGACCAGCTGCATCCCCGCACCAATAATCAAAATGATAACAAGTATCAAAGAGAAAGAGAAGCACATTATGTATGATCTATCTTACCCACATCTTCCCACCTAACAGAAGGACTTCTATCTACTATGGTAGTGTTAATCATTTCAACCAATTTTTCATCATGATTTACACCAGATGCTTGACTGGATTTCAGGCTTACATCTTTATTTATCTGACTTGTTCTTCGAGGATTCTTTTGTAACACATCTTTTCTAGCATTTGATGGTGTAAATGGTACTGCAGCAGTTTGTCCAGGAGTTGAGGTTCTCTGTAAACATTTGGAGAAAAGAAAAGAAACCAAACTGGTAAAGTTATATTCATAAAACTACCCTCATCTCTATATTCACCACGAACATTCCATAGTTGCAATACAAAATGCTGTTAAAAATTCCAAACATCATAAATACTATTCAGGAGCAAAGAACTAGTCTGCCCATTTTTTGGAGCAGGGGGCTGCGTCAAGGAACTAGTGTGCATTTTATGCAACAAACACTATAATGATATATGTCTAAACACAAAAGGCTTTGCTGGTGCAAGACATATTTTTCATCGCAACCATGATTGGTTACAAATAAATGTAGTAGCAATACATCTCCATCGTATATCACTGTAAGTTTTGCCAACTAGTACTGCTGGCTGTTAGGGTGCCGAAAGGACAATTCTCAATAGTTAATACTATAAGAATATATTCATTTTCTGAAAGGACAAGCATAATCAATAATACAGAAGCTTAGAAGGAAACCTCAATATTCTAACATGATTGACAACAACACCAACAACTAATGATTCCATGCAAAAGCCATCTATTTATCCCTGCAATCCAGAAAGATGTTTGGAAAAGCAAAATCAACAAATAAAATAGTATGCTAACTGCTAAGCCTGCCAACTATTTTAAGAGCACTAACTGTCTTGACTCTTGAGTGAAAAGGAGTGAGAATTAAAACTCTGTACTTACAATTTAGCTAGATCATAGCATACCTGATTACTAGATGTGCTACCTGCAATAGAAAGGGAAGCAGAAGACAAAAATGAAAAATAAGCACTTTTTGAGATTTCATAATTGGGTTATAAAATGCTTGAACAATATGATATATAAACCTGCTCTTCTACTTAGAGTCTGTAACCGCTCAGAAACTTGACCCTGCCATTTTGTTATTTTTTGACGATAAGATTTCACCTTCTCTTGTTCACTGTCAAAGAACAATAGATTTCAGTGGGGAAACACTAAAACCACGAAACAATAAGAAGGAATAGGCTAAAGCTAGAATAAATTGATGATGTCTAAATGGACTACATTTGAGCTGCTGCAAATCTAAGGACGCTTTTCTGTGCTTAAATTAAGGGCTTTTAGTGCATTTTGGGGGCTCAAAAAATGCGGGAAAAGAGGGGGAAAACAAGAGATCAAATCTCAAAATTCTCCCTTTCTCTTCAGAAAATGAAATTTACAAGATTTATGTTTTTCCCGTAACATAAATATGTATAAAGGTATAATTGAGAAACCCATTAACTCTAGCCACTTCATATATTCCAGCAGTCCAACCAAAAACCCAGTACTATTTCAGAGCAGCCAGTATAATAAATACAGAAAATACACCAATTAATTCAATCGCGAACGAGAAATTTCAATACCTGGAACTGATAAAAGATGGCACACTGGTTGAATTGGCTTCAATCAAAATCCGCTGGGCGTTCTTGTAGTGAAGAATAGCATCATCGATCAAGCCCCACTCTTCGGCCCTAACAGCTTTGGCAATCTGTTCCTTGGCTAAATCGAAGAACCCCTTGAGCTTGTAAGCGACTCGTTCATTGGAAACAGAAGACGCAGGTACGCCTTCCATATTTGAAGAACTGGGAAGGTTGGGATTCCGGGGAGAATCATGAGAAGAGTTGGGGGCAGAGAAGATGGAGCTAAGCGAGTCGATGAATCCCTGCCAAAAACTCATGTCTGAAAGAGAGTTTCATCCTCTGGTCTACGAAGAGAGCTGGTTTCGGGGGGGTTAACCGTAAAGCGGGCGTCTTCTCAATGACGATTGCTGATAATTAATGACTTCTATTACTTTTGTAGGCATTACCATAAATGAATAAGGAGAATTTCCTGACTCATGCTCTCTTTGTGAGTATTATTTAGGGTCGTTCATGGCTGTCTTGATTTGTTTTTGTATATTTTATAACTCAAATAAATTAAAATCAACTTAAATCATAAGACTAATCACTTGATCAAACCAACTCACGAAGAGTCGATTTGGGTCAATTCGAGTTGTAGAGTATTTATCAAGTGAAATTCAGTTAGTTACCTAATATTAGTGCTAGCTAAATCGCTATATGAAAAGAAAGACAAATAAATTTAGATGGTATTGATTTTGGGCATGTTCAAGCCTGATTTGAGAATCTAAAGAAAAATTTATTGAAGGAAATGATGTTTTAATTTTTAAATTTTAATTTTATGTAATATATTTTATATATAATATAATCTATTTAAAAATAATAATTAATAATTGAGTTATGTTAGATTGGGTTAGGTTTAGTTAGATTAGTTTATTATTTTTGTTCACCCAAACTCAATCCGACTCAATATTTATTAAAACATTCTAAACCCAACACAATTCATAAAAATTTAAACCAACCTAACTTATCGATTTTGTTCTGAGTTGATCGATTTAGTTAGATTGATTTGGGTTTTAAAAAATCATAGTATTATTATGATTTTCCTGCTTCCAAGCCATATTTTGTAGTTGTTTTAAGGCTTAAACTCTATTTTGGTTGGTAAAGTTTTATTAAGTATTAGTTTAATTTAATTTTTTTTCATGTCAATTCAGTCTTAAATGTTGTTGAACTATATTAATTTCTTCCTTTTAATTGATGTCATTTAAAAAATTAACAATAAGTGTTAGTTAAGAATACAAATATTTTAATTTAGTTATTCATCTTTATAAGTATTTTAATTTAGTTTCAAACATTTCAATTTAGTCATTTATATAATTATATTTTCATTTTCATAATTGATAGTATATATTTGTTACTTAATGTTATTATCAAATTTTATCCCTTCTTATAAATAAAAACGAGAGAAAATTTTATTGTTCCAGACAAAATAAGAAAACAAATAAGTTAAAACGAACAAATTGAATCACACGTTTCGTTCTAATGTACCAAATTTCTATTACATTAGAACAACCAACTTGCAACAACTAGAACTAGAAACAAACCATGTTATCAATTATTAGACAATAAATTTTTCTCTCATTTTCATTTATAAGATTGATATAATTTGATAATAACATTAAGCAACAAATGCGCACGGCCAATTATGAAAATAAAAATGTTATTGAAAGCAATATATGCAATGTTGAGATTGATATATTGAAACATTGTTAGAAAAGATGAAGGACTAAATTGAAATAGTTAGAAAAGATGAAGGACTAAATTGAAATAATTGTACTCTCAATTAGGGCTTGTTTAGATATTCTAAAGAAAAAAAAATATTTTATGGAAAGAAAAGTTAGTTTTGAAAAAATAAGGTATTTTATCATAAATATGTGTAATTTTGTACTCGGATACATTAATTAAGAATGATTTATCTTTCTTCTTCTGTTAATCTCTTTAACTAAAGAAGTTAAAAAATTTATCTTCTCAAATTCCTTTATTTAAACATTTTTTTTTGTTAAAAGAATATTCGAACAAACCCTTAGTCACGCTTCCCTTAACTAGTTGGACCACGTCAACCAAAAGAATGAAATTGACATAGTTAGACAATATTTGAGATTAAATCAACACAAAAAGAAATTTGGGACTAAATTGAAACTTAGGCTAGACTTTAAGGCGGAAAATGAGGTTTTAGCCTTTTTTGTTTTTAATGAGAAGGCCATCATTGAGTAGTTAATTGAGAATAAATTATTTTTTTGTTAAAGTATGATCTTTGTTCCTTACGATATTTTTGAAAGTTTTCAATATTTTTTCTTATATTTGTAAGGTTTCAATAATATCTCTTATGTTTTAAAAATATATTATTAATGTCCTTGAAACTAATATTATTAAAAAAATCTAATAAAAAACCAAAACATGGCACCCAAGTGACACACATAGAATAAATAAAAAAACTACTTTAACAATATTGATGCGAGCTGGACAAACGTTGCTTTGGTTAACGTGACTTCCCCTCATTTTGGATCAAAATGACCAGTGGCATTTTGTTCACAAATCTATTCCTTTACTGCGAAGCACTTCTCCTTCTTTCTTCTCTTCTCCCATCACATTTGCATAGTGCTCTCGTACAATGAGATTTCTTATAGATTATATCTATTCCTTTTTTTTTTCTTGAGTTAACTAAAATAAAAGAGGCTAATTACATAAGTTTCAAACTTGAATTTTGATTGATAAATAAATTAATCTGTTTTATTGTTTTATCTATTCTCCTACCTTCAGAAGAATAAAGCATCAGCATTTACACTCTCATTATAATTTTAAGGTAACTATCTCGGTTTCATATATCATATACTTTCATACATGATATATAGATTTCTATGGAATCTTAAAAAAAACCTTTGTCCCCTTTTCCTCTCTCTCCCTCTGAGCTAGATCTCTTGGGCTCATGGAATTCAGCTTCTGATCTCTGTTAGGAGAAAAAGAAGTTGCATTCGAAGGGAAGATGTTAGGATTATAATATGACAGATGGAAGGTTAATGCTGAGGTGGAAATTAGTTGTGAGCTGTTTACACAGTTATCATTCA